>CAKNXH010061662.1:0-24273 GCA_932178445.1 Andricus quercusramuli
GATGTAAAATATAATATTATATTTCATTTTCAAAGAATTCTTATGAGACTGCATACATTCCTTTCTGTTGTGATCAAAATTTATACCACCATTAGTTGCTCTCTAGCATGACAATATTTTCCACTACTGCACTGTACGAATAAGTATATACGAATAAGTCTAAGTATAAGTAAGTAACGAGAAAAGCGGATGTGGAGGAGCCGGTCAGGGGTAGATTATCGATTGAACACCTGCAAGGACGTGTGCAAATCATAGGTGTTTTTTCCAGTGGTAAGTAGTGCCTTCGCACTTACTTAGACACTTTCTTTATTACCATATAGAATGTGGTCAATGAATAATCTAGCTAGGTAGAGTTCAAGGGGAATCTGGAATTTACGTTCATGATCGCATAGAGGATTACAGAAACGGTTAGTCTGGTCGAGACACACGCACGTTTAATTTTAGAAAAAGCTGATTCAGCGCCTCCTTGCGAGACTGATGCTTCTTCTGATTGTCGTGGATAATACGTGTCATCCGCAACCATATAACGCGACGCATGAATAGGTAGTAGTAGCAGTAGAAGTGTATACTTATTCATACCTCCATGCCTACTCTTCTACAATCAACAATCTTTCATAGTTCATACATTCATATACTATATACAATATACATATGTTCTACTGGATGGATGCACGGGACTTAATTGGAGTTCCGGGAGAACGAACCGATTATCCGTCGCGGAAGTTTATTAGGGAAGTTAATTTATTTTCTCAGACTTTCCATTTCGTTAGCACGACTTCTGCACATAACACTTCATTTCTTGAGTCCTTAGTAATGATGATAAAATTAACTAGGAGATACTGATTCCCGCTAATTTCAGAACGAATTTGAAGTAGTTGTCATATTGGTGAATTTAGAACAAACCACAGTGGGACTTTCAATTATGCATGCTAATAAGGAATTCCTGGTTAATGTTGAGCAATGTTTATTAGAATAAAATTTGTTCATATTAAACTGATATGTTGATTACTGTTGAGTGTAACATCAGATTTCTAGATTTCGAATATTTCAAATATTTCAAAGATGTCAAATATGTCAAAATATTTCAGAATATTTCGCAAAGATTTAGAAGAATTCAAAATATATCATATATTGCAAAAGATTTTGAAAATTTAGAAGTTTTAAATGATTTCAAATATTTTAAAGATCGCTATCATTTAAATTAATCGTATCAGATGATTTCACATATTTAAAAGACTTGAATGATTTCACAAAGATTTCAAAGATTTAAGAAGTTTTTTAATATGTAAAACTAGTATGAAAACTGGATCAGGACCATAAAGGAACATAGAACCATGAAAAACTATTCAAAAAATTAAAGGATCTTGGTGACCATAAACAACAAATTGGTCCTTATCCAGTTGTTATTCTCATATTTTCATTGACTTTAAAGAGTTCACAAAGATTTAAAAAAATTTCACAATGATATCAAAGAATTCCCAAAAATATTACAATGATTTCACCAAGGTTTCAATGATTTCAAAAAGATTTCCCAAGGATATCACAGGGTTTATAAAAATATTTCAAAGTTTTCAAATGATTTCACAAATATTTCAGATATTTCCGAAGATTTTACAAAAATATCGAAGAGTTCTCAAACATACTTCAAAGATTTCACCAAGATTCAAAATATTTCAAAATATTTCAGAAAGATTTCAGAATATTCCGCAAACATATTAAAGAGTTAATAAAATTATTTCAAAGACTTCATAAATACTTCAATCATTTCACAATCATTCAAAAGATTCCACAAAGATATCGAAGAATTCATTAAAATTTTTCGAAGATTTCACAAAGACTTCAAAGATTTAAAAATATTTCACAAAGATTTCAAAGATTTCAAAATTGTCTCAAACATATTAAAGAGTTCACAAAAGTATTTCAAAGATTTCACAAAGACTTTAATGATTTCATAATCATTTCAGAGATTTTACAAAGATATCAAAGAGTTCATAAAAAGATTTCAAAGATTTGAAAAAAGTTCATAAATATATCAAAAATGTTAAAAAAGTATTGGAAAGTTTTCACGAAAATTTCAGTTATTTCACAGAGTTTTAAAGATTTCACGAAGATATCAAAGAGTTCATAAAAATATTTTAAAGATGTGAAAAGAGTTCACAAAGATGTCATGGAGATCACAAAAATATTGTAAAGATTTCACAAATGTTTCAAAGATTTCTAACGATGTTACCAAGATTACAAAGATTTCAGACGATTTTACAAAGATTTCAAGGATTTCAAAAGATTTCAAAAAATTTCAAAGATTTCACGAAGGCTTGTACACTACATTTCTAGAGTGATAAAGTTCTCGTATTAATCAAAACTTTCAAGTATGATTCCAATTACTCTATTTATGGAAACCTTCACTAGCAAGGTTCATGTTCTCAATCAATTTAAAATTATTCCCATTGCAAGGAATGATTATGATTAGAGTTAAAATTACTTCAAAGCCCCATAGACAGTGTTGCACAACTAATTTAAATCCATTTCGTTAAAGGTCTTATCAAAGGAAAAACCTTACCATAGGCACTTATTTATGTGGTTAAATTAAAATTATATAAATAATTGCGAGGTAAAAGCTACATTTCAATTCTGGTAATAAAACTTCATTCAAAAGTGACTTATGTAATGCACGCTTCTACAAGAAATGGAAAATACTACTGATTTTATGTTTTTCACTTTGGAAAAATGTGATCATGATCGTTTCATTCTTTTGTTTGAACTACATGTGGGAGGCGGAACATATTTCAAGAACATTTCTCAAGTTGCTCAATTTCAAGTACCTACATAAATTCTTAATATTTACAATTTAGGAGATTTCGGTTTGAAACTATTACTTCTTATATTTACTTACTATTCTATTACTTATTATAAATATTATGTCATGCCTTATTAAAAAATTCATTTGCCAAATTCAGTTGCAGAAAGCTAGAGTCAGAAAGTTTTAAATATGTAAAGTATGATCTAACATCTAATAACAGAAAGTATGGAATTTTTAATTTCACACCATAAAATAGATAAGAGAGTAAATATTAAACAGTCCCACTAGAAAAATCCAATAGTCACTTCTGAAATGACCGCATCTATTTTTATATTTCTTACACACATCTTCATTACTTTTAATTACGCACTTTTTTGTGTCTACCAAAACCCGATTTCTTTTATTTCAAATGAATTCCTAAATTTGCGATTCAAGAATTAACGCCAAAAGTATGCAAATTGTTACGACTGGAATGGATGAAATGAAGTTGCTACATCCTTATGGGAATTTTTTCATCTTTGGATGAAACAGTTCCTTGTCTTCTCAGAAAGTGACATCATCGAGAGATTACCGTCATTCGAGACCGGATGTTTCTTGCCGATGAGAAACCCACAAATTGGAACGCAATCCTACTCAGGAGAGTATTTAAGGATCGAGGCTGGAATAAGTCAGGGTGAGGCTCTGAGGCAGAGGAGGTGCCTATCTTCCAAGTATAGTTCGCAGAGTAAATTCTCACCTGCCCTTGAAAGTAACAAGTCGTGAGAAAGGCCATGGCTTAAGGGGACATTTCGACTTTCTGTTGTGCCTCACAAAAAATCAGAACGCTCTTTCAAACTTCAATATTGCTGTCTTCCTTTTCTCAAACGTGCTTGTAACTCAAAGATGTGAATTATTACTCTCATGAGAAAAACAGTGCAAACGCATTCCCTTCACTCGAGAGAGTGAATGTTCAGTGTTCTAATACATTACATGGAAAAGAGATTTTCAATTCAATTATTATAATTTATAAAGTCATTCTTTTATTTTGCTTGGTTGTAATTTCCCATACGAGGAGTGAAAAATGAAAATAAATAAGATAATTGCAAATAAAAGTAAGTAGGGCAACAAAATATCGGTGGATTCTCCGCTGGACTCGCACAAACCAGACCTTTACATAATCGTTGCCAAAGATTTCGCTTGAAAGCATGTAAATGCTTCCAGAATGAATTAAAAATGAAAATGTAAGAATTTCTCAAATTCAAGCCTTAAAAATGAGAAAATGTTAGGGGTAGAAATTGCAAATTGAATTATATTTTATTTGAAAATGTTCCAAAAAATCGAACAATTCAAAATTGACTTAAAAAAATGATTTCATTTTTTAGTTGTAAGTTTTAATACAGGAATGATTTAAAATCAAAAAAATTCGGAATAAAGTGTTAAAAATTAAATTATTTGAAATTAAAAAGTTGAAAATCGGGCATAAAGAATGTTTTAATATAAAAATTCTTACTGACTGACAATTTTTTCAGTTTTAAATAAAGTTCGAATTCGTTCAATTTTCAACATTCCGTAGTATTGATTTTTCCATTTTTAAAGTTTCCCATTTGAAATTACTTTTTATTTTGAATGTTTTTTCAGAATAATTTAATTTTGAAGGTATATGATTGAACATTTTTCCATTTCGAACGATGAAATTGACGGGGAATTTTATCTTGATCTTATAAAAATTTGTCTGAATAATTTTAATGTTGAATGACAATTTTGTTATGCAATAACGATTTGAAATTCTGGAATTTCGGAAGCTTTGACTTTGAAATCAACCTTTTTTTTTTAATTTACCTTTTGATAATTCAACTCAATTCTTAAAAATTTGTCTTTTTCGCTCACAAATTCAACTATTTTGTTGAAAATGCAACTGTTTATGTTTGAACTTTCATGTTTTGTTTGAAAATTCAAACATTTCATTGAAAATTCGCCTTTGTAGGTCGATAAAATTTAATTATTTGCTTAAAACTTTAATTGCATTGTTGAAAGTTCGTTTCTTTTAATTGAAAGTTCAACTAGTTTGGTCTAAATGCAACCGTTTGGTTAAATTTTTTTTTTTTTGCTTCCTCATAGAGGAAGCTTTGTAATGGTGACATTTTTCAAATTTTTTAAATTCATTTAATTGAACCCTCCCTAATTTAAAAATGTCTAATACAATGTTCTAAGCAATTGTCCGGATGTGTGTGTGTGTGGATGTGTGGATGTGTGGATGTATGGATGTGTGGATGTGTGGATGTGTGGATGTGTGGATGTGTGGATGTCACGCTTTTTTGTGAACACGATAACTAGAAAACGGTTGCAGATAAATTGATGAAATTTGGAGAGCTTATTTTCCTCACTAATATCTTGAAACTGACCGAAGGATTTCAAAAAATATTTAATGCATTTTTTTCTAGCACTCAATAATATTTTAAAAATCGGTTTTTCATAGCAAAACTTTTTTCATTCGCATAATTCAAAGTTGACGCAAGAATATAAAAGATGCCTTGGTTCGGGACGAATCGATTGACCTATAATATTAATACATTTTATTGAAGAGTAGGGAAGTTATGGTAATTTATATATTTTGAAAATCGGTTTTTTATAGTAAAACTTTTTTCTTTAGCATAATTCAGAGTTGATGCAAGAATATAAAAGATTCCTTGGTTCAAAACGAATCGATTGACCTATAATAATAATGCATTTTATCAAAGAGTAGGGAAGTTATGGTAATTTATATATTTTGAAAATCGTTTTTTTATAGTAAAACTGTTTTCATTAACATAATTCAAAGTTGATGCAAGAACAGAAAATATGTGTTGATTCGAGATGAATCGATTGACCTATAATATTAAGACATTTTATTGGAGAGTATGGAAATTGTGAAATTGCATAATATTTGAAAACACGGTTTTTCATAGTAAAACTTCTTTTCAGTAACATAATTCAAAATTGATGCAAGAACGGAAAAAATCTCTTGATTCAAGGCAAATTGATTGACCTATAATAATAATAATACACTTTATTGAAGATTCGGGAATTTCTGCTCATTTATAATATCTGAATCATCAGGTTCAAACAGAAAAGCTCTTTTCACCGACATAATTTAAAGTTGATGCATGAATAGAAAAGACTTTTTGATCATAAATTTTCAAATAGAGTAATATTATGACAAGTTTTGTGAAGAAATCGTAAAGCTGGGAAAGGGATAGGGTGCGACAGAACTTTTCCTTTCCCTTTTCCAGCTCAAAAAATTATTATTTCGAACCCAAGATTTGATTTGTCTTGTTATTTAAAACATTTTTGTATTATTCTGTAATTTTTCATTTTTGGTAAAATTCTATTTTTAAATTGAGCAAAATGAAGACTTCGGTTTGCCTATTATTGAAAAAAATAACTAATGCTTCCTCTATGAGGAAGCAAATACATTTGCTATCGGGAAGCAAAGTGCTCGTGAAATGAGCACCATATAATTATAAATACAAACAAAGTGGAAACACTCGAAATCGAATTCACAGCTAGTTTTTCAAGTATTTGGTTGAAATTTTACCTTCCTTGATTAAAAATCATATTTTTTGTTTGAAATTCACCTTTTAAGGTTGATAATGAAACTTTCTTCTTGAATACTTATCTTTTTGGCTTGATTCAGCTACTTTGTTGAAAATGCAACTCTTTGTGTTCGAAGTTTAATTTTTTTTCTTTGAAAATTAAAACATTTCATTGACAATTCGTCTTTGTAGGTTCAAAAAACTGAACTATTTGGTTGAAAATTCAACTAGTTGGTTGAAAATTCATCTTTCTTGGTTGAAAATGATATTTTGGTTGGAAATTCACCTGTTTAGGTTTCGACTTTTTGGCATGAAAAATTAAATATTTGGTTAGAAATTGACGCCGCGCCGCGGGGATTGCCGCGCGGAGCTGCTGGCGGACATGTGGGAGAGGGACAAAATAGTTCTGAGACTCAGGATTTATGGTCATGGTCAGCCCCAAAACTGACACTAAATCCAGATTGGACTGCATTTCGTTGAAAATAAAATTATTTTGTTCAAAAATCATCTTTTTTGGACGAAAATTCAACTGTTTTGTTGGATATTCATCTTTTTGGATAGAAAATTTGATTTGATTATTTCATAATAAACCTTTATTTCTTCTTTGGAGGTTTGATATGATTGTTGACAGAATTTGAAACATAATCATACATTGCCTTACTTTTTTTGTTGCCGAAAAACGGTGATATTTGGGATTGATTCTTAAATGCAGTTATTTTATTCAAATGTGAATGATGTAAAATCTGTTTTTGTTTATTTTCAAACAATATAAATGTTGAATGAATAACCTGGTTGAATAATTTTTTTTCTTCAATATAGTGGAGCCTAGAATCATTTACATAACCCTCAATTTATGATACTTCCGAAAAAATATATAAACTCAATGATTAAACCAATATAATTAATTAAAAAATGTATTCTAGAAAACAAGGATTTTAAACAATTATTTTTGTTACTCTAAGAAAAAATATTTTATCATTTTTTCTCTGAAAAGACATTTGGAAATATGAAATAGAGAAGTTTAGAGAAAGTAAGGGTAACCATTTTTTGGACGAGTTAACATTTATTTTTTAAATCATGAAAATTATTCATGCAAGAGCTATTGTAATAAATTGCAACCTCAACATTTGGATTTCGCAGGTTTTTTTTACGAAGAAGGAAGAGTTTCAGTTAATTAGATTATATAGTTTAGATTGCTAAATGTTACAAACTTTAATGAACTATAGTGCAATTCGTGTCTTAGAGATTCAAAACTTTTCCAGAACATAAAATGTATAATAACTTTCTAACGAAATTTTTTCAAGTGAAATTTTAAGCAATCTATATTTCATCTATTAAACAAATAAGTAGCTGAAGTAAGAAAAATCGATGCTAGATCTGGTTTGCATGAGTCCGGCGTAGAATCCACTTATATCAGGTTCTTCAAACTATTCAAGAAAATTGTATCAAGCAAATTCTATTCATCAATTCTAAGGTTGCGCAATCAGGAAAAGTGTTATGATAAACTGTATTAGAGATAAATACCGTGGTTTGCGGGAGCAAGGAACTAGTATTTCATGTCTTAATTCCCTGCTATTATTTTTCTATTCTTTTCAAAGTTAGAGCTCAAATTACTAGAGTCTGCAATTCGTTAAATAACATTAATTTACAACTAGGTTTTGATTTCGCGTAAGAGAAATTCTGAGGACGTTTGTTATTATTTAAAATTAAATTGAAATTCCTTCTACTATATTAAAATAATTAATTTACTTGAAGTATAATTTACACCTGAGGGCTTGTTAGAAAATGAAGGAACAGTTTTAATTGATGTAGAATTAGCAGGGCTTAAAATGTTCTAAATTTCGCACTATACATATTTTGCATTTCGAACCCCCTTCCCCTCCCAACACTTACAAGCAGAAGCTAAAAAATAACATTTTTCCAACTATTTTGATAATTTTGAAATACTTTAAATTCCTAACATTTTAAGTAAAAATATTGCATTTTCAATAAAAGAGATGAACTTCCAACTGAAATTAAGAATCTTCAACAAAAAAAAAAATAAATTTTTAAAAAAGTAGTTCAAATTTTAACCAAGTAGTTGAATTTTCAACCAAAGAAATATTAATTTTCAATGTAAAATGTAAAAGTTGATATTTTAACCATAAATGATTTTAATTCTCAATAAAAAATAGTTTAATTCTTCCAAACAGACGAATTTTCAACAAAATAGTTGAATCATCAACCAAAAAAGAATAATTTTCAACCAGTTGTATTTTTATCCAAAAAAGATGCAGTTTTTACGAAAAGAGGTGAACTTTTTACCAAAAAGTTACAATTTTTATAAATAGGATGAATTTTGAATAAAATAGTTACATTTCTAACATTTAACCAAGTAGTTGAATTTTCAACCAGAAAAGATCAATTTTCAAAAAATGTTGAACGAAATTGTTGATCTTTAACCACAAAAAATTAATTTTCAACTGCACAGTTACATTTTTGACCAAATAATTATATTTTCAATCAAGCAGTTTAACTTTTAACCAAGTAGATGAATTTGCAACTAAAACGATGAAATTTCAACAAGAAAATTCTTAATTGATCAACCAAAAAAGACAAATTTTCAACAAAGAAGCTAATTTTCGACCAAATGTTAGAATTTTCAACTGAAGAGATGAATTTCCTACCAAGATAATTAATTTTCTACGAATAAAAGAGTAATTTTTAACCAATTACATAAATTTGTAATGAGAAAAAATTCATTTTCAATTAAAAATATTAATTTCCAACAAAAAGCTAACTTTTATTCAAATTGTAAAATTGTCAACAGAATAGATGAATTTCCTACAAAGAGGATTAATTTTTCTTTACAAAAAAATATGAATTTTTAAGGCGAAAAGATGAATTTTCTGAAAAACAGTTTGATGGTTAAACACGAAAATATAATTTACAACAAAAATCTTAATTTTTGAACCAAAAAGGATGAAAAAATTACTGAAATAATTCAGTTCGTATTTAAGTAGAAAACGAGAAAAATGAGAAAAGAGGGGATAGGGGAATGCCTGTGAAGCCTGCGACAAATAAATAGGAATTTAAATCATTTGCATTTCTAAAATTTTCGAAAGTGGATTTTTTCAAAAGTTCGCTTCTTCAGATTTTGATTTTTGTTTCGAAATAGATTTTATGTATTACATATCTCGTGAGTTTCATTCTTGACAAACCACTACTTCACATTGAAATAAATCAGTTTTGAAAAAAAACCTCTCAATCTTTTCTGACAGGTTGCGTTATTTACGAGATAAAATCAAATATTATATTAAAAAAACGTTTGGCCTCAAAAATGATTTAGCCAGCATAAAATTGATAGGATGCCTTTTTTATCGCAGCAAAAACTTTTTGAAAATATTGGAAAAATTAAAAAAGGGGGGTTTGCCTGTAAATATTTTTTTCAGTCTTTCAAAATTCGATACAAAAAATAAAAATAAAAATTCTGCAATGCCCCACCTTTTTGATTGAAAAAAGACATTTTTTTTACAGTGTCTGCTTATATGAGAAACGTATCCTATCATTTTTATAGGTGCTTATCCATTATTGAGTACCTTTCGTTGTTTTCGAGAAAAACGCAAAAATTCGATTGATCAAAAATAATTTATACTAAGAACGAAATTCAAGAGATATTTAGTACATGTGATCAGCTACTTTTTAAGAGACAAAAAATTTTTTTTTAAATACCTACGCTCGTTTGCAAAATACCGAATTTTGAAAATCATTCTGTTAATTTTCGAGATTTCGCAGGTAATCTTCGAATGAATATAACAAATTTAAAAATTGTTTTTAGATCAAATTGTGAAATACGTGTTCCTTTATTTTCACCATAAAATGATATATCCAAATATCAAATCATTCTGACACACGAAGCTGAACCTCACTGCCCAATTAAAAATAGAATTGGTCAATTATAGACAACAGAATAATAGTTGAAACATACATTGTAGTTTATTTTTAATGTTCTTTTAAAATATTAGCTTAGACGACTGGAAATTTTTCTTAGAACATAAAGGTAATTTTCCGCTGCACACTTTTTTATTTCGGACTACGCAACTTTTTAGGATCTGCTCTCTTAAACTGATTCAGTGAAATTATCACTGGTTGAATCAGTATTTTCATTTCTCATTGGTGAACCAATTATTTTTCAATTTTGGTTGTATAAACCAGTAAGTGACTCAACTAAAACAGTTACTGCAATATACCAGTGACGCCAAATGATAGATTCAACCAGTGATCATGCCAGTGATATAGCGCTCCACGCAACCAAGACACGAACGTCGACAGAATTAACACTCAGGCAAATGTTTGTTTGAATCGAACAAAGATTTGTTTGACTCTATATCAAAGATAGAGTTTTGTTTGAAACAAATATTTCTATGAAGCAATCAAATATTTGTTTTGCTCTCTATCGAAGAAATTATTTGTTTGATTCAATTAAATATTTCCCGGCGTGAATGACGGGCCTTCCCACAGTTAGGAAAAATATTTTAATTCTATTATATTTTAGTCCGACCCTCATTTATTGCTGTCAATTTATTTTGTTTGAAAGATAATTCAAAGATAAGTGCAAAAGTTATGAATACTAAGTATCGTGCCTGATCAGCTGATGGACGATAACGCGTACGACTGACTACTGGTACTGAACAACCGGTGAATCTTACTGATTAAACCAATGACGGAATTCTACTAATTAAACTAGTGAAATCTCACTGATTGTCATTGCCATACTTCTGGCTGTTCCAAACATTGAGATTTCACTGGTACATTTTAAGAGATTGCAAATTATCATAACGACGGGTTCCTTTGAAAAGAAAAGGAAAGAAAAATTCCAATATGAAAAATTATAAAAGATTCTTTGAAGTTGCCTTGAATCGACATTGGGATGCTTGTTAACATGAAGAAGCCATTGAACTGTTCGTGTGGGCTGTACAAAATTCGACCACGTTACTGTACGCTAATTTCCACGTTGTCACGCTGCATGAGCCTTACGGCTATTGTTCACTACTTCGAATCATAATTGGATGAACTGTACACCTTTCGACGCGGCACCGCGTTTCATTTCGAAACATTTGAAAAAGGGAAGTAAAAAAACGCGATAAAAGCTCCGCATTCCTCTACGCAACAGAGTCCGATTATCGCTGGTTAACGTAAGCTGGTAGTACTCACTTTTTATGGAACAATTACGAAAACTGTTTCAATCTGAGAAAGTATATGTAATAAACGCAATCTGGAATAAAATCGAGACAATTTCAATTTCAAATCGCTCTGCGAAATTGAACGTGTGGAATTTATGGAAAGTTTAGCTAATTAGAATTTGAAAGCATCCGAATCACGTTTAAGGGAGCGTCCACATATTACTGGACGCTATTTTTAGTGATTTTTGACTCACCCCTCCCTCTTATGAGAATTTGTGACATTTCGGTGAACCTCCCCTCAAAATGGATCAAAATTTGAGGATCAAAATGAATGAGGAATATAAATGTAATTTCATACAACCGTCAGTCGAACAATGAATAATATAATAATAATAGCTGTCGAAAATATTTCTGATCAGTATGAGAAAACTTTTTATTAAATCTTCTAGGCATTTTTTTATCTGTGAGCATTGATATGATTTGAAAGATTAACTTAGACGATAGACTCACGTAACAGATCAGGGGACGTCCATAAATTATTTGCCTTTTTTTTTTTGAAAATTCTGAGTTTTTTCCCTGTTTTAAAGCAACTTGATTAAAAGTTTTTTCTGTTGTTGCAAAATCTACCATTACATTATTGGTTCGGAATTCATCTCGTTTGGTGAAAAATTCTAATATTTGGTTGCAAATTTAATTATTTTGTTTAAAATGCAACTATTTTGCACAAAACTAATCGTTTTTGGACAATAATTAAACTAATTACTTGAAAGTTAAATTAATTTGTTGAAAATTAATTCTTTTGGTTAAAGATTCATCTCTATGGTTGAAAATTGAATTATTTTGTTGAAAATTTGTTTTATTTTTGCATAAAAAGTAGATTTTTGACTGAAAACTCAACTATTCGATTTTTTTTAATTTATATTTTTTTAGTTGAACATTTAAATATTTGGTTTAAAGTTCATCTTTTTTAATTAGAAAATCTGCCATTCAATCGAATTTCTGGTTGAAAAATCTACTTTTGGTTGAATGTTGAAATTTTTCTTGAAAATTTATTTTTTTGTTGTTGAAATTCATCAATCTAGCTGAAAATTTATTTTGCTAAAAAAATAGTTATTTGTTGAAAATGAATTTGCCTCACTGAAAATGTAACTATTCCCGGTCGTTTGACCAATTTCTAGGATTCAATAGATTTTTTTGATTAATACTAAGATAAAGTACTTCTATGGAATTAGTTTCCAGCAAAGATTCATAATTTTTGTTGTTTCTGCTTAGAAGAAATAAAAATATAGCTCAGGTTTCTACTCGGTGACATATTCCCAAACACAATTTCGTACAAAAAAATTGAGAAATTGATGACGGAAGAATATTGTGAATGATTCATGCTCATACGAATCATTTGCATCAAGTTGATGAATCTGAAAATTATGCATAGAGATAAATATTTTACTTCTAAAGGTGCTTAATTATGTTTAAATGGCTGTTTTGGCCCTGACGTTTTTTTGCAACTCGGTAACACTTATATTTTGGGACATATGTAGCTAAAAAATCCACAACAGAGATATAAATAAAAAAGATTAGTTTTATTCCTTTGAAAGTGTTAAAAAAAGCACTAGAATGGTAATTGTTCTTGAGTTAACAACATTTTGCAAAATGTGCATGTTATGATTTTCGTGTTACAGAATTTGGTTACACCTTTTTAATGATTTCTTATAATATAAGAATACCATTTAAAATGTGAATACACTTCCAAATATGGCGAAAAAAATATGTTTGAGTATTTTTGAAGATTTTCACGTCCACTCTCAATACATTAAAGTAATTTCGAAATGCAATATTCCACTTGGCCAAACTGCGGTAACTGTTTTGTAGATTGCGTGTTTTGATATAAATATGTAAATAAATTTTAATATTCATTTGATTATTATTTATTTTGACTTAGTTCACACTTTATAAAGGGCTCTCAAAATCTTTCAATGCGTTTCTAGAAAATAAGACAGTTTGAAATTTACGCAAGTCCCCTGGTATTAACAGAAAACCCAGATAAACTTAATTTTCATTTGAAAATTTGAACTTTTATGTTGTTCGAGACAATAGAAATAAGAAATTTATAAAGATTTCACATTTTCTTATTTTAAATCTTAATTTTCCAAACTGTGAAATATATTTAAAAATTTAAAAGATTGGACTTATTAAAATTGAATCGTTCAACATCCAATAACTACGAATTGGTTCCACTCAGAATTTAACAATTTAAGAATTATCAACTGTTGAAAAGATTTAGGAAAATAAATATTTAGAGTCTTCTTTAGCTTATTATTTCAATTTAAAGATTGAAATTAGAACAATTTTGATTTGAAAGCTTTTGAGTACATTTGAGTACATTTGAAAACGTTATTGAATAATTTCTAATTTTCAAATTTCAGATTTTTTATGACGAATTTTCATTTCAAATCCAGAATAATTTTTACTCTGAAATATTAAAAACTGAATCAATATTGTACTAACGTGTCCGCTTGGACACATGGAAGTTTTTAAGGCTTTTTGTTCGATCATTAAAGTTAAGCAACGCTTGACTAGGTTATAATCGGATAGGGCCCGTCGTATAAATACTACTACTAATAATATATATTGGATATTTGATTGCTGTTGGATTGTAAAATAAATTTTTCCTGGCAACTAAATAAAGATCTTTGTAGTCTGGAGATCGCAAATTTTTTACAATTAAAATATTTAAAAATAAGTGCATTATGGATAACTATTTTTACATAACAGTGTTAGGTTATAGTATTGTGTCATGGCTTTATATATAATTTCGTTTAATAATTTATCTTAAAATCATAAAATACGATTATTCAGATCGTACCGGAAGATCCAGTGGGAAATTGTAAAAAGTCACCATTGGCGCAGTATTGGACCAAGTATGGCAGCTTAAAAATAAAAAAAGTAAATAGCAAATAGAAAAGAGAAAATAGTGAATAACAAAATAAGAAGATACAACATAAAAAATGAATGGAGAACTAAAAAGTAAGTAATAAATAGTAATAACTGAATTGTCACTAATTTATAATTTCTCTAAATATTAAAGTCAGTGTCTATGTGTACCAAAAAAATTTGGCTATATGTACCGCAAAAATATGGTTATTCGTAACGAAATATTGGTACAAGCTGCCAAGGCCGATATTAATATTCTAAACGTTGCTAAGTCTACTTTTTGACGAAATTAATGTTTCTTCAAAAATCATACGTTTTGAAATTGTTTACCCACAAATCTTGTATTTAAATGTACTGAAATATTTAAAAATTTGACAGAATTTAAACTAACTGAATAAATTGCACTAAAATATCCATTTTTCAAATAATTCAACGCTCATTATAGGATTTTGACAAGTATTCAAAAATTGGAGATACTATTATGAAAAATGTAGCAGTGTTGTTTGTTTATAAAAGAAATAAAATAATGTCTGTTATATGATTTTCCTAACGATTTTTGTACTATTTTTATTTATATGCAACAACAGTGAGAGCTAAATGATAAGTCTATTGCCATTTATATCAGATTATTACATGTATTTGTAGCCTTATTTATTTATACAGACAATGATTAATAAATTGATCCATCAAAAATCCACATAAAGAAAAAATAATAATTTACTCAATAGGTTGTAAATTATTCCTTTATTGGCTTTTCCTATAAAATTAGATTGATTGGACTTAGCATTGTGTAGCATTACCCACTTCAATTTTATAACTACATGATCCATGTAGAATAAACAATTTAGAATAGTTATTATAAACGTAGTGTTCCGAAAGAATAACTAATTGATTGTACACATTTATTTGATATATTTGCATCTTTTTGCATTTAAAAGCCTGGATCTTATTATCAAGAGACATATCATTGTATTTTTAAGGCTCGCACATTGTCGGCGAGAGGAACAGTAATGGGACAAAAAATAAAGAAACATGGACACTCTTGTAAAAGTTGCGTGCATGTAATCTCCATTACAAGCATCCTTTGAAATGTCAGATGGATACTGGATGCAAGGTCATATGAATAAACAAATTAAGTCATGTTGAAAGTTACAACTTCTAATGAAAAAATGATAATGCGCTCTTGAAAAAATTTGGTTAGTGTGCCATGCCATATAGTATAATCTCATGAATGGATGAGGAAATTTATAGTAATTGTTATCGCCCCTTTGCATTATAACCGAGTGCACTTTAAATTCTTTACTAGACCTTAGAGCGGTAAGTTTCTTTTGTACAAAATGCAAAATGGTTTCTTCGAGGACTCTGTCCTGCTGGTATTTATGGCATCGTCCCTCAGCGTTCAGCGGCGCTCCTAATTACTGAGTTTTCGTCGAAAAAAAATCGAAAGTGGGTAATGTATGTACGGATGCTTAACTGACGTTTGCAATCGGCTACCGTAAGCTACTCTCAAACAATGCCGGACCGGAGCTGCTGAGTTCCAAGAGGGAGGAGTTCGAGAGGTTCAGGGTGGACTTCAAGGACACCAAGAGAAGGAAAGAGAAAGATGGCGGTAATGTTGCTACGAGAAAGGTCAAATACCGCCATAATAATGTCTCTCTTTACCAGAATCCTTCGAAGACTTACAACGCCACCGAGTCTGCAATTACGACGCGACACCTATAAAAAATCGAAATCCTCCTACTGAGCTCCACCCGCAGTTCATTAATTAATTCTACAGGATTTTTCACCCCCTGTCATAAGCACGAGCGATATTTTCCTCACAAATTATCGTTCGGCTTATTATTCTGAAGCCTCAGAGAAATTATAGGTATGAGGGGAGTTATATGATATGAATTATTGGAAATGCTACTCTATAGATGGTAAAGGCTATTATCTGCATCGCACGAGCTACCATATGCTACCATCACTTATACCACCTATAACACATTTTACAATTAATAATGTATTTATAGTGTACCAAGCAGTTCAGTTACGGTTTTCTAATAAAGGAATAAAACTGGTTATTATTCAACTTAACATACAATCGTTAGAAAAGTAATACATTTAAGATTTAGCAACATTATATTCAAATCACAATAGACCAATAGTCTCAGAATAATTTGGTATTTGGATGTATCATTTTATGCTCAAAATACACAGATAAGAATAAAGTTTAATTTTCAACAAAGAAACGCCGCTAAATGTGCTGAAACAAAATTCAACCGTAATTGGTTCTTATTGAGCAATACAAATATTGAAAGCGATTGGATTGACTTTCAATTTTTACATTGATCAAGAGAGCGAATATACAGTAATTGGTACTGTAGGCGTCGAACGAAATTCCAAAAGACTCGGATAATAAATTTTAAAAAGATTCAAATTACTACAGTAAGTTTAGCGCTAAAAGTAGTAGATATTTTACATCTAAAGAAGTTAACAATGATGTCAAAAAACATGACGATTGGTCCCGACAACATAGTAACTAGCATGGCTAATGTTTGCATGATTGGCCATTGAAATGTGGTGAAATGCAGTCTTTGGTCACCTCAGTTTATATAGATTACTGATTCTAAAAGCATAGTGATTATCCTCTAAAATGTATAATGATTGGCCAGGGCCAAAGACGGTTTTTGATATATGATTTCCGTACATTATGCGTATAATAAAGTGATGAATAATTAGTCTGAATAAAGTCATAGCCTCTAAAATTTTTGAACAATTTTGAGTGAATTTTTGCAAATATATTAGTAATTTGCTTTTTAGATTTTGTGGCCAATCATTATGATTCTGCTTTATTCACGTTGACAATTATTGGCCACTCCTGATAAATCTTTAATCACCAAATGTAATTAAAATCCAAAAGTTTTCAGTAAAATCAATCGTAAAGTATTAAAAAAAATAGTTTTGTACAAGCAGACACTCCTAAACTCAACAGCTTTTAGTTTAAATTCCTAACTTCTTCAGCATCACTGGTTTTATTTATTACTCTGGCATTTAAACGCACTAAACTGCACTAATCTAGCTTGTATTTTATTACTGTTTTTATTTGTTAGCATTCTTTCATAAAAACATATTTAAATGAGGTGGCCAACCATTGTATCGATTACCATAACTGAGATTCAAAATGAGTGTAAGAAAATGACCTGAAACAAAACTGAATCCCTTTTTTCTCTGTAAAGGATCATTTATCTCACAGCTTAATCAACAGAAGTTTGTCTTGCTATGTTACAAGCATTCAAAGATTACCTGCGAATGCTCAGAAATTGAAGTAAATTTTTTTCAAAATGCAGTATTTTGCGAACGAGCGTAGGTATTCAGGATTTTTTTTTCACCGCGAGAATTCTTGCTCTTACAATTGATTCGAGAAAATAAATGAAAACAATGACAAAATGGTACTGCATTTTAAAAAACATTCTGTTATTTTTTGAAAATTCGCAAGTAATCTCGAAAGAATATTATTGAAAACAAGAATAAAAAATTTTGGTCTGTGAAATGCAGACTTGGTTCTTTGAGATTATTGATACTTTTTCAACTTTGTTATATGCTTATTCGGAACAATATATCGCATCTTAGGATCACATAAAGATTTACTCATATTAAAAACCCATTTCATCGTTTCAATGAAATATTTTGTGAATTTAAAGGTACTCTTCTTTAAACCAAAAAATCACATCTTCCAACCAAGACAAACTTTTACTTCAGCCGATGGACTTTAACTCATTTGAAGGAAATATTTCCTTGATTTAAAATTACATTTGACTATATCAACTACCTAATTTTTAAACATAAATGTCTTATTTTCCCCAACCAGTAACAACATTTCTTCACTTAGTTAATATAACACTGACTAAAATAAATATGAATTTGCAACAATTTTATACTTGTGGTTTAGATGAAACCATTTCTTCGTATTAAAGAATCTTTTTATAGGATGCATTGATTACGATCATTGCTTTAAATTAAGTTTTTTTTATTCAAGATATGTTTTTACAGATGTTAGCTTCCGGCCTCAGAGTTCATCGACGGCCCCTAACTGTAATTTAATAAATAAAGTAAATGGATGTCTCGATCGGAAATACTTGCATAGATATAATTCAAGCGATTACCAAAAAGAGTACATCTATCTTCTCATACGAAAGGAAAATAGAAAAGTGTTAAGCTGAGCTAGGATTAATCGATCTTCACTTATCGGACAACGATCGCGATTATCTCGTCAACTGTATCCTTGCGTATATGTTTACACGTCGTGTCAATTGATGTCACGAACTTGTAAGCGTGAACCTCTTGTCAGCAGCACATACTTCACGCATGTATGCAGCGCGAGACATAACATATTTTAGCTCCCAGATTCCAACTTTTTCGACGGAATTAAATGCGGTAATTTTCAATTTAATGAAGATTTACGACATGATGTGTCCTTATTTAACAGCGACTATATGTAAGTACTTTGAACCACAGTAGTTACCTACACAGTAGGTACCTTGTAACCTGAGCAATTACTATTTTTGATACTTGGTAATCAAGATTGGTAAATAGATTGTGCTGCATGGCCATTACAATTGCTGTACTGCACGAAGAAAAATAGTTTCTACAATCTAATGGGACATCTAGATAGTTAAATGTTAAGCCTTGAATTCTTGCAAGAAGAGCTTATAAAGGACCCCGCACCAAATGTACAGAAAATGACTTTTTGTCATAATGTCTGATTGTAATCAATATATATATATATATATATATTTTTTTTTTTAATTTTTGCGCAAAAACTGTTTAGTTTTAGCTAAATGCCTCACATTTTGTAAAACAGACCAATTGAAACAAAAGTTTTGTAGGCATAAACGTGAAAGATTCACTATTTTGTGTTAACAGGATGTTTGGGGTGGTTATAGCATTCCCTAAAGGACTGCACATTAGGGTGGTCCTTATTTTATAAAGCATTCAAAGTGTTAGATTCCTAGACTTAATTTCGTGAAGTTACATGAGAAGAAGATTCCCTGTAAGTTTTTTCACAAAAAAAAAAAAACTTTTTGAAAGATCTTTTTTATTACAAAATGAATAAAGACGTGTATAACACAAAATTTTGTAAGATTATTATAAAATACTTATTGATATGATTTAAAAAAACCGCATTTTTTGTCATTTTCGTCAAAATGTTTTCAAAATTTGCTAGTAAATGAATGGTATCATTATTATTATTATACCATTGAGCCATTTCACTTTCGGGGTAGGCGTGACTTGCTGTATCAGTAGAAATAAATGAGTGATGCATAATTATTCTAATTTTGAATAATAAAACAATGGCTGATACAATTGCTTTTCTAACCACTTTTGACCAAATTTCAATAGAAATAGAAAAAATGTGATTTTTTCGAAATTATATCAGATGCCATTTTATAATTTTACCAAATTTTGTCCTGACACATTACTATTTACTTTTTTAAAAATGTGTTCTAACCAATTTTAATTAATTTTCAGGAAAATGCAAAAATTCACCATTTTTGCAAAAATTGTAATGGCCACCATTTTTAATTTTCGGATAATTTTGAATTTCACACATAGCCTATCGTAAGCTACCACTCCCTAGGTGGGCGTAAGATTGCATTACAATTTGAGAAAGTTATCTTTATCTCACTTATAAGCTTTTGCTCAATTTTCTCCATATAAAATACATAGGAAAATTCATGGCTCCTACACGACTTCTAAATATTATCTATCTATCTATATATCTATATATCTATTATATATATATATATATATATATATATATATTGTCTATCTAAATGAATTGGACTGGGAGTCTCAATTTATTTTAAACCGCTGGAGTTTTTTTTATCATACTTCCTTCTACGACTATTGACAGAACCCTTAAAATAATTTCAATAACTTTCTCTGCTGTGGTATTTTTTTCATATTTATTGTGTACTGATTTTCAATCCCAATCGTATAATAAAAAACTCCTATGCTTTTGGTTTTTTGGAATTGCCGATTTATTGGTTTGGATCTTTCGGGGATGTTAAACAACCCTTAAAATAATTTAAAAGACTCACCCTGCTAAGACACGTTTTACACATTCACTTTGAATTGATTTCCGATACCAGTATTATATTTTTAAAAATCCCCTATGATTGAGAAATGTCGCCTTCCTTGTTTAAATATTTATGAAATGTCACAAAAACCCTCAACATAATTTCAACGACTTTTCCTGGTAGGGTTTGTTATTCACATTTATTGCAAATTAAATTTTAACCTCAATAGTGCAATAAAAAAACTCCTGTGGTTTTCGTTTGTTGGTAACTGTCTATTCCCTTATTTGAATATACGGAGAATTTTGAAACAACCCTAAAAATAATTTCAACGACTTTCCCTGCTGGGGTATGTTTCTTATATTTATTTTCAATCGATTTTCGATCCCCATACTGTAATAGAAAACTCTGGTGGTTTTGGTTTTTTGAAATGTAGATATTCTTGTTTGAATGTTCAAGGGATGTTAAAACAACTCTTATAATAAATTCAAACCCGTTTACTGATAAAAGACGCTTTCTGCACTTATTTTCATCTTATTTTCAACATATTTTTTACGGTTTTCTTGCTTGAATGTTCAGGGGATACCAAAACAACCTCAAAACACCCTGGATACTCAGAATAGTGGATGTGTCAAATGTATAGGTACGAAGCTTTTTTTTTCGTTGATAATATTTTCCTATTCATGTTTAGATTTTGCAAATCAAACAATATTCAAGTTCTTGTTTTGGCTTTTGTAGTTTATTTGGTTCAGTGTTTTCCAATTTCATTACCAAGCAATTTACATTTATTCAATTACAGAGGATTGCTAGTCTGGATTTTAATGAACCAAACAAGGGTAATCTAACTTTTAAATAGTCACTCTGTACTTAGCCGATAACATTTTCCCTACAACAAAAGTTTAATTGAAAACAAATTGCAATTCTGATGTTCTTATCTTTTTTGTCGCAAATAACAATAAATATTATGGAAATATTATAGTCATGCATTATTGATAAAAACTGAGCCGTAAAAGCAGGGTAAATTGTGTTTTCTTACCGCAATTTTGTTAGTTTAATGTTCCGCCACTATGTGTATAAAAACTTACCTGAAACAAATAAAAAACATACATCAAGCAACACACAACAAAAATTGAATTAAACTATAATAAACATTCGACTATAATCTTTGGTTTAGAAGTAGCAAAATATTTTTTCTCAAGTTTAAAAAAAAAATTGACAGAATTATACGAATTTTCAAATAATTTAAATATATCTATTGCTAATGAGATGTGACACCTCCCTCTGTATCAGGGTGGTCCAAAAAAGGATTTTCCAGAAATTGGGAATGCTTTTTGATTTTTTCGAAATATAAGTGAAATAATAAAGTTTGACCCCTAGAAGGACTCGATCGGATGATTGTAAGTGTTGCCTCAAAATTGTTTAGGTTAAAAACTACGGAAAAGTCGGAAAATTATCTTAATACTTTAATCCATTTTCTTATTTGTAGCATCAAACAAATACAAAATAATTAGGGCCATTATTTAGAACATCTATGAGATTTATAAGAAAAGAATTGAAAAAAAATGATATGTTATTGTTTTCGACATCTATAAGAAATTGAAAATCATTGTCTTTTTATAATAGTTAGAGATTTTCATTCGGCATGAGTTTTCTCGATTCCTGATGTACCAGAAAATGATAAAGATTTCCTACTAGCAAAGAAAATTACTCTATAAAATCGTAATTTGTTTATATTTTGATTAAAAATGGATATTTTACCCCTCCTAATGGCCACAGAAAGTTTTTAAAATTTATTGAACTATATACTATATAAGTTCTAAAACATATACAAGTTTTCTGTAGTCATCATATCAATTTATGAAACAAGCTTTTTTTATTTTCTTATATCTCTAATAGGTATCCTAAATGATGGTCCCAATAATTTGTTATTCATTTATTGCCACAAATGAGAAAAAAAATAATTTAAAGAGGTATTTTTAAGGTAGCTCTTAGAATCATCGAATCGAGTTCATCTAGTGGCCAATCTTCATTCTTTGACTTATATTTTCAAAACATCGAGAAGCGTTTTCACTCTTGATGATTTCAGCAATTTTTTTTTTCAACACCCTACTCTCTGTAGTTGATGCATTGGAGTGAAATAGTCATGTTCAAGCCAACAGTACAACTACATAAAAAAATGATTAGATTTTTAAGAAATATCGAACAATTCATGTTCTTCCAAATGTCGACCTTTGGTTAGTTAATTTTCGGTTTTTCCAAGATGAGGCAATTCCAAGATAGAATTTCTGTTAGTGTTAATCTTTTTCCAGTTTGGAACCCCAAGTAATTTGCATTTCTTCAATAGTGCTCGTATGTTCGATGTTAATGAACAGAACAAGGTCAAAACCTGTAATCCTTGTGAATAATTTGATTCTCGAATTCTAAGCTGTCCTTCCCTTATTACAGCTGTACTAAATTTCCCCTCCAGAGTCGAGTAAAATCTCAATTGAAAGCAAATGTAAATTCTGAAAGTGTGTGCTCCTGTAATATGCAAAAGTGCCATTTCTCCTGGAATAATCTGAAAATTCCTTTCCCCATTCCAGTTCTCGAAAAGACAAAGTCCCTCTTCTTCGTTTCGTGTTACCGATCCTCCTTCATAAATATACAAACAATTCGCGCATTTCGAGAGCCAGAAAGCCAGTGACCGCACGGCGCGGCGCCCTGCGTGAGGATACGCTGCGGCTGAAATACAACTATACAATGTGATTTGTGCGGTTGAGTGTACGCCGCCCCGGCGTGTACTTTGTACCCCCTACGACAAAAGTTCTCTTGAATCTCAAATGGACCATAAGTTACGCGTCTCGCGCGAACTTTTGATGCCGACAGTACAGTCTGTACAAACTGTATGTAAGGACATGTACTTACGTACTCGTAGAGTCTTGACGGTACTTACGGCCTAGCTAGCTGGCACGATCAGGTTAGCAAGCGAGAAGCCTGACTCTTGCCTGCCAGTCGAGCCAGGCCTTCGCATTTTATTAGAAGTGAAAGTCAGCGTTTTAGGTGGCTACCTTAAAATATGCCGTGCACCAACAGATCGCGGGCGTCGCGCCTCTTATCGTGACATCACACTTTGCCATATGGGCGATTCTCCACTAATAGGGCAATTTTGGCAAGAGAAACTTTTTTTGCAAAAGTCATTCAAATTTCTCTATTTTCAGTCTCTGGCTTTGAAGGAAAGGAGGGCTTCTAGAAGTATCTACGCTCAAATGTTACTTAATGGACTTGTGACGCTCATGCTGAGGTTTTGCATTTTCGATCCTAATGTACTCTGATAATGAGTGACGCAACAGAATGCAGCAAAATATTTACACGTACAAAAAGAAGGTTACGATACCCGATGTTGCGGTATTTAAAAACGACACAAAGTTCCTTATTTATACGGGAACAAAAATTTGGCGTGCACCAAGAGATCACGGGCGCCGCGACTCTCATTGTGGCATCAAACTTCCCATATGGGCAATTCTCCACTAATAGGGCAATTTGGGCAAGAGAAACTTTTTTTTGCGAAAGTCATTCAAATTTCTCTATTTTTATTCCCTGTCTCTTAGGGAAGGGCTCCTAGAAGCATCTACGCACAAATATTACTTAATGGTCTTGTGACGCTCATGCTGAGGTTTTGCATTTTTGATCCTAATGTACTCTGATCATAAGTAAAGCAACAGAATGCAGCAAAATATTTACACGTATACAAAAAGAAGGTTACGATACCCGATGTTGCTGTATTCAAAAAC
>CAKNXH010061662.1:24283-35257 GCA_932178445.1 Andricus quercusramuli
GAGTGACGCAACAGAATGCAGCAAAATATTTACACGTACAAAAAGAACGATACGATACCCGATGTTACGGTACTTAAAAACGATACAAAATTCCTTTTTTATACGGGAACAAAAAGTTGGCGAGCACCAAGAGATCACGGGGGCCACGACTCTCATTGTGGCATCAAACTTCCCATATGGGCGATTCTCCACTAATAGGGCAATTTGGGCAAAAGAAATTTTTTTTTGCAGAAGTCATTCAAACTTCTCTATTTTCATTCCCTGGCTCCATGTACTCTGATTATGAGTAAAGCAAAAGAATGCAGCAAAATATTTACACGTACAAAAAGAAGGTTACGATATCCAATTTTATGGTATTCAAAAACGATACAGAATTCCTATTCATAGGTGAGCAAAAAGTTGATGTACACACAGAGATCGCGGACGCCGGACCTGTTATCGAGGCATCAAGCTTCCCATATATGTGTGATTCTCCATATACAGGGCAATTTTGGCACGCGAAACTTTTTTTTCAAATCTTATAAATTTCTTCCTTTAAATGAAAATCATATTCCTTGGCTCTAAGGGAAGGGCTCCTAGAAGTATTCACGCTCAGACATTACCTAAAGGCCAAGCAATGGAATGCAGTAAAATATTAACATACGCGAAAAAAATGTTATGGTATCCAAAAATGATACAAAATTAGTTTTTGTACGGATACAAAAGCCGTATGGTTAATTCTCAATTTTGACAAGAGAAGAATTTTTCCAAACAATTTTTTAAGTTTCTTTCTTTTCATTTCTTGGTTTTCAAGGAAAAGGAGGTTATGGGAATTTATGTTGCGGTATCCAAAGACGATACAAGATTACTTTTTAACCGGAAAAATACTGTCTTACAGAATTTTTTGTACAAATTACAAAAAACGATTCCATGTGAAGGCATCATGGAACGAGCGAAATCTTCATGATAAGGAATGGGAAAATCATCATTCTGAAAGCGTGCAAAATTGATGTTTTATAAAATAATGTAAGATCTCTATCGATACCTGCAGATCACTCCATTCATTGACAAAAATTAAATAAGTGAATAATTGTAATTTTTCAAAAATGCTTCACACTTCATGACATGCATATTCCCTTTTCTTAAATTTATGAAAATTTTGTTTCTATAAATTGAGAAATCATTGGTGTCAATCTTCAGACAATCGCAATAAATAAATTCTCAAAACTATCTTAATAGCGCAGTTATTCACATTGCTCACGCAATGAAACGTTTTTTTCCGTACACACTTTGAAAACAAAAGACATCAATAAATCCTTCTGACAAAACCTCCTTTCATACGAGCTCTAAACAATCATCATCTATTCATTATTTTTTATTGTGAAATAGGAAAGTTCTTATCACATTCGGTATCTGATACCGTACGACGAATGAGTAGTGTGGCTTTTGTTCTAGATATTGTGAGAAGATAGGATCTAAAAAATGATCCAAAGTTGATGAAAAGTAGCGGAGATTCAGATACCGTAACCAACGACAATATTTAGGAGACTCTTGTATAATTACATTTTATCTACGAATATATCAGCTCACGGTGAGCCTCAAACAACTTTGACCGAAAGATCTTTGAAGTTAGATGATATTTATTGGATACTGTTTTATGTAGCCATAAAAATAATTAAAAAAAAAGAAAATTCCCAATAAAAATAAATTTTTTTTTGTAATTTTAAGCTTTAATTTTTTATTCTTCATTTTGAAAATCATTTCAGCTGATATACAAGAACCTTTGTAGAATATACAGTTTTTATTTTGAAACATAATTTCATGATAATTTTTTACTCGGTTTTTAAGCAAACAGAAGCCCATTGTATTCAAAATCCAGAAATTAAAAAAATAAGAATAAAAATTAATTTCGAAAAAGGCGTTACTGCGATTTTTTAAATTAAATATCGAATATATTTATTTAAAACGAAAATGAGTAATTTTATATTGCAAGTAAAGCACTTAAATACAGACTTCACACTCTTTCCCCTATTACCCTATTTTCCTCGTTTTTAAAGAATTCCGTTTTTTACTTTGTTATCAAGAAACTTTCCCTTCTTCTCTTTGTTCTGCGTAGATGTGAATTATTCAATTTTTCATTCAGAATTTATCTTTTTAGTTGAAAATTCAACTACTTGGTTGAACTCCTTTGTTAAAAATTCATTTAATTGGTCCAAGATTAATTCTTTAAACTACTCTTAAAAATTGAACTATTCCATTTTTTGTTCAAAATTGATGTATTTTGTTGTAAGTTCGTCTTTTCTGATAGGAAATTAATCTTGTTAATAGAAAATTGAACTACACGATTGAAAAATGAACTATTTTGCTTAAAAATTCAATAGTTTTGCTGGAAATTCGACTTTTTAGATTGAAATTCTATTATTTTGGTAGAAAATTAACATTTTGGTTGACAAATAATATTTTTGTGTAGAAAATTCCACTGCTTTGTAAAAAATTCGTCTTTTTGGCCTGAAAATTTTGAAATTTATGTATTTCTTGAATAAAATCTTTCTTGGTTGAAACTTCATCTCTTCTGGTGGTGATGTTATTTTTTCAGTTAAAATTTCAACTTTATGTTTGAAAATTAATTTGCTTCTGTTGATAATTTAAAATTATGTTGTTAGGTTTTTGATTTTAGATTGGAATCTATCTTTGTTTGGAGTATCAAATATTATATTTTTAGTTGAGAATTAATCTTGTTTTTATTGAAAATTCAACTTCTTTGTTGAAAATTTGTTTCTTTCGATTAAAAGTTCAACTACTTGATTTTAAGTGCAACTGACCGGTTGAAAATTAATTTCGTTTATTGAAAATTCATCTCTTTTGGTTGAAAATTCTGCCCTTTGAAAATTTCGTATTTTTGGCTTGCTTACTATTTGTTAAAAATGCAACTATTTGTGATTGGAGTCTAATATTCTCTGCTTGACAATTCGACCATTTCGTTGAAAATGCATCGTTGTAGCTTGAAAATTCAACTATTTCCTTAAAAATTGAACTAATATGTTGAAAATTAGTCTTTTTTGTTTGAAAGTTCAAATATTTGGTTTCGAATACAACTGTTTGGTCTAAAATTAATCTGTTTGTTCGTTGAAAATTCAACTATTTGGTTCAAAAAATTATCTTTACGGGTTCAAAAGTTAACTCTTTTGAAAAATCACCGCCCCAAGTAATCTTGACTTAAAAGGAGTGGTCCCGCGTACGTGAAGACATCCCCAAAAAAATAAGTTTCATTAAGAAAAATCGTTTGTCATATAGTATAACTGCAGGTTCACGGAAAAAAAGTTTGAAATTTAACTGATTGTTTATGAATCTTCGATATAGAATTTTAAGCGACTAGTCTCATGAAATTTAAAACATATCTTTCTACATTTCTAGTGACTGTCATTAATTAATGGTAGAAAAGTGAACCTTATGTTCAAGATTCGTAGACAGTCACTTAAATCTCAAAGAACAATTTTTTCCATGTTCGAGACATAAAAGTGCCCTTTATTCGGAGAAACACACATATGCCATACGCCATTTGCCATAAATACGGCCACACAACCGAATTTATTTTGGCGGTATACCCATTCGCTTTCTCCGACAAGAGTCTCATCGAAAATGAACCATTCCTCTGGCATGAAGAACCTGAGGAACGCCTCGAGCTGCCTCGCCAGATGTCAAGAGAGCGAAAGGGAACCGTGTACTTTACGAATTATTGGAGTTTGCCTTGAAACAATATTTAAATTATTTTCCTGCGCTCGATTAAAAAACTGCTTACATCCCCTGCTTACGAAATGTGCAATAAAGTCTCTTAATTGGGATTGTTGTATGGGTTGAATTATGCAGAGGATCAATCGTAATTTACTTTGATCGTAAATTATAAGTTTTGTTGTTTTGTGTTATTTAGAAATTTAGCACGTTTTGATTTTTAACATGGTCATATGTAGCATAGGAATAAAGCGAAAGAGGAAATTTACATACATCATTGAGTGGATTTTTGATGTATAATAATATAATATGCATCCCAAGGATAATTTCAATTTTTAATCTCAAAGTGGCTGTCAGTACTTGACATTGAAGGATATCACGGCATTAAGAAAAACAATTCAGGAGACCAAAAAACGTCCACTAAATTCCAACTATTTGAACAAATAAAAAAAATTAGAAAGTACTTTCAACAGTTTATGGATCTCTATGGGTGTATAGAAAAAAGGTTATACCCACCGACAAAATGCTCATCAAAATTTGCCTGCGGTCATAATTATGTAAGTGTCATGAAAAAATTTCATTTTTGAAATTGCTTTTTTACACTCTAATTAACATATAATATATCAATGAAACACCAGAAACATGTTATGAGACAAATAGAAGGTTCAAAAGTAAGAAATTCATTTAAGAAAATCTTCAATATAAAATAAAATTCGATTTTTCATTAAAATTTCTTCAATTTTTCAGAACCGAAAAAAATATTGGATCATAAAATCATCAAAAACATAATAGTGCAAAAAAAATACACAAAGACCCAATTGGTAATGTAATATAAATAAAGAATTATTAAACAGATTGTTTAATTAAACTTTGTTTGAACAATTTAAAAATGAAATTTTCATTAAACACAATGTGCAGTGGTATTTTAGAAAGAATGTAAGTCAAACAAGCGTGTTGTGAAAAAAGTGACACTAATATGGTCATGCAATGACATGCTTTAACTTTAAATTAGAATCTAAAATTATCCAAGAAAATTCAATCAAACAAAATTTTATTCAAATTTTTAATTATTGGGTAGGAACCAGTTTGAAGAATATGTAATTTACAAGTTGGAAGTAACTAAGTTAATTTGCTAATGTCCAATCTTAGAAGTAAACCTCTAAATAAATTATTCACATTTTGAACTTCAAAGTGATATATATCCAAAAATATCAAAAAATACTGCACACTGCACTAAGAATTCATATAAATTCAAAAAGAAATTATATAAAATTTGAACATGGTAAAGTTAAAGTTATCGATAGCTTTAACTTGAGACACTAATCGGAGTGAACAAATAAAAATTATTTTTATTTTCGATAATCTGAAACCTTTTATCTGAAATATTAGCAAGAAAATTTACTATAAATTTGTAAATTCTGAGGCTTTCTAAGTTTGGAGTTCCTAATTTTAATCTTAAAATGATTAATATAAAGGAATACTGTAGTAAGACATACAGGGAAATATCAGTAGAAACAGAGGTCTTGGCCAGACAAGTATTTTCAAAATTTATTTCTGCACACTGATCTACGGGATCATTTTTTTCAAACTAAAGACAATTTTGATATGGGGATGGGTTCAAAAACATACACTTTTTCGCACTTCTAGTATTACGGAATTTTCCGTACACCTAATCCATACAGATCGCTCGGATTACCGCTGTAATACTAGAAAGTGCCATATTTTTTTGTAGTCAACTTCAATTCCATTACTTTTGAATAAAGGCAGAGTTTTAGCCCGAAAGTTTATCAACGTTTATTATATGGTCTAGTCTAATCGTACGGAAATGGAAAGGTGAAGGGGGAGCTAGAAAAGGGAATGGGGTGTGGTTTGCGTCTGGACGTATGGACACTACCATAAATAAAACCTTAAATAACAACTTCCAATCCATTCTTCTTGGTGCATCGAGGTCGATTTTAACTTTTTTTCAAATGTTGAGTTCAATTCTTAACTTTTGCAATTATGAAATCATTCAGTGTACAATGAGTAATACTAAAATATTTTGCTATCAAATCCATTTTAGGTCTTTATGTTTAGGCTTACAGTTTCAATTTGAAGAATTTTAAAATGCAGTAGTTGAACAAAAGTAAGCATGAGATTGAAACTGAATAAACTATTTTCAATTGTTCAATGAAATATTGCTTTAGTCTAAAACATTCCATTTTTAACCCATTCAAATAGGTTTTTTTTTTATTTTTAAAAATTACAACTTCTTAATAGTAAGCAATATCTGACTGATTAAATTAAAAATGAGCAACTTAAAATCAAATATTTAGAACTAAACAATTTGAAACTGAATTGTTTGAAACAGAAACACTTGAATCGTTAAAATTTCAGATTGCTACATTTAAACTTTGAATGTTACAATTTAGTTTGTTTTATTGAAAAAACTTCTAAATTGTAGGTGATAGTGTTGAATTTTTATGTATAAATAACAATTTAGCAATTATGAATTTAAAATGACTTAAAATACAAATAATTAAACTTCTAATTTTAAAACTTTTCAATTTTAAACAAAATTTGAAGCCATTCAGTTTTTAATCTTTCTAACTTGAAATTGCGTAGAATTATATAATGTTGAACATTTAGAACATCAATACAATCTTTAATTCAAAGCATTTTGAATAATAGCGTCGATTTATATTGTTTAACCAGAAATCTTTGAACAACTGTTTAATTTATAATAGTTTGAAATAAAAATTTTTGCCGTTTAACTGCATTTAGTTAAAAGATTTTTTATTTAGAGGTATTGAAAGCGTCTATTTTATACGTGTAAATAATTGAGCGTTTGAATGAAATATTTCGCAATTAAATATTTTTCAAGCTTCAATTTTGAAGTAATGGCTACCCTGTTCTACTAATTTTGTTTATTAAACAGAGATCACTTTCTCCCGCAGAATGAACGATCCCACCGTTCAATGTTTTATGATTGCATTATTTTCATAGGGTATAATAAGGAACTCAAAAAGTCAATTCGAAAAAGTGGAGCACCCATTGATAATAAAGTCAGAATCTGCTTCTTCCGCTCTCATTTTCCTAATAGAGAAAGTTACTTAGGCCAAGGAATGCAACTACTAGCGGAACCGTGCATAAAGCTATTACAAATGACATAAAAACTTTGGCTGTTGTGGCTATAAAAGAGGGTAAGTCTGCCAATAAAATGCAAATTTCGAAATGTTAAAATGTGCGTAGCTACTGGAGCATTATGAATTATTCGAAAACCCATCATTTCTCTTTTGGGTTATTTATCAAGTTTTTAAAATTAGATCATTTTAATTAACAACTTACTTTCACTAGAGAAACGATTTCATTAATTATTTATATAGTAAAGAGTACACAAATAATTAATTTATAGAACAGTGAATACATTCTATTAGCTCCATTACGATACTTAACCTTGATTACATTTTATTACTAACTCAGGCCTCGGATCGACTAGAAAGCACAAAACAGTCCCATTAGTCGCATAAAATTACAACGAAAGTCGCATGGAATTTCGAGAAAGGTCTACAAAAAGTCGCATCAAAATTTTAAATATGATGAAAAAAGCAGAATTAGACACTGAATGATTAAAATAATAACTCTATTTGTTGAGGAATATAGATTACATAATTCTCAATAATTTTCGAATATCTTTTGCACAATCAAAATAAACTTTGAAGCTGAAACTATTTATTTCAACCATAGTTATTCAGCTTGAAGGTTTCTGAATCTGGGTTAAAAATATTTCTGTCCGAATTGTTTACCCTTTCAGTTCGGGTGATTTTTCACGAAAATGTGGGAATAAATTTTTTTAAATAAAAATTAATATAGATACAATGTTCAATTGAGTGAAAAACAGTTCAAATTCTAACGATTTTAGGTTGAAATATTGCATTTTCAACAAAGTAGTTGAACTTCCAACCGAAAGGGATGAATTTTTAAGAAAAGAGTTGAGCTGTCAAGTTAGAAAGTCAAATTTTTCATGAAATAATTAACTTTCAAACGCAAAATATTAATTTTCAATTGAATATTCAAATTAAAAAAAATTTTAACCGAACAGTTGTATTTACAATCAAATTATCAGAGAACTTACAAGCGAAAGGGACGAATTTTCAACAAATTAATTGCATTTTTTTAACCAAATAGTTGAATTTCTAACCATATGGTAGAATTTCCAAACAAAAAAAGATTAAGATTCTATCAACTATTTGTATTTTCAAGCCAAAAACACAAATTTATTAAGAGACAGTGGACTTATCAACCGGAAAAGTTGAATTTTTAACATTAAAGATGATCTTCAATGAAAAAAGTTGAATTTTCAGTCAAATAGTTGGATAAAAAAATACACGGGAGTATCAATTTTTCAGTAAATAGTTGAATTTTCCACTAGAAAATATGAAGTGTCAATCCATAAGGACGAAGTTTCTTTCCAAACAGATGAATATTCAACAAAAAAGTTGAATTTTTTAACAGAAAGATGACTTTAAAACAAAATAGTTGAATTTTCAAGTGAATGGTCGAATTCTCAAATGAAAGAGATTAAATTTCAACCAGAAAAGTTCTATTTTCTATCGAATAGTTGAATTTTTAAGGCAAAAAGACGATATGTTAAGAAGGCAGTTGAATCGTCAGCCTGAAAAGTAGAGTTTTCAACAAATACATCGTTTTCAATCAAGAAGGATGAATTTTTGACCAAATATTTGAATTGTCGCAAAAATGGTCTTTGAACTAATAGTGACATTTGCAACCAAATAGTTGAGATTTTAATGGAAAGAGACACATTTTCAGCAAACTAGATTAACTTTCAAGCAAATAGTTGATTTTTCATTCAAAAAGACAAATTTTTTAGAAGACAGTTAAATTTTCCGCAAATAATTTAATTTTCAACAAAAAAGTTAATTTTCAACCAAAAAGTTAATTTTCAACAAAAAAGTTAATTTTCAAACAAAAAAGATGAATTTTCAACCAAAAAAATTAATTTTCAACAGAAAAGTTAATTTCCAACCAAGAAAGATGAATTTTTAACGAAAAAAGAAGAATTTTCAACGAAAAAGTTGAATTTTCGACGAAAAACATGAATTTTGAATAGAATAATTAAATTTTCAACCAAATTGTGGAATTTTTTACCGAAAAGAATTGCTATTCAATAAAAAATAGTTTTTAGCCGAATAGTTGCATTCAAGACGAATTTTTCAGAAGTCAGTTAAATTTTCAACAAAAAAGTGAATTCTTAACCATGATAGAAGAATTTTTAGCCGACCAGAGTGCTTTTCTTTCATGAAAGAGAAATTTTCAATCCAAAAGAATGAATTTTTTATCGAAAAAGGAAAATGTTCAATAAAACAGTTAAATTTTCGACGCAAAAAGATGAATTTCCAACAAGTAATTAAATTTTGAACAAAGTAGTTGCATTTTTAAACAAAAAGAGTAAACATTCAACGGGAAATATTTTAATTTTTTTATTGTGTTCAATTATATTTCAGTTCCCATTTGAGCGAAAGAGCGAGAAAAAGGGGAAGTTTCTTGAAAACAGGGGAAAAAGACGAATTCTTTAAAAAAGGGGAAAAAGGAGAATTAATCGATTTCAAACGTTTTTGACTTGACACTGTCCAACTGTTAAGGCGTGCAATTTGAAAAAATTGAATCTTTGAATACGGATTCAAGAAATTAGAAATCGTTCAATTTCAAACGCTAACGAATGGAAATTTTTTAATTTTAAAGTTTTAATGAGAAATTATTGAATTTTTAATGTTCTCAATAAAAATGTTACAAGTTTTTCCATTTTTTTATTTCCATTTTTGAAGTTCCATTGTGTTTAAAATTGAAACTAAGTATAGTTAGCTTTTGAGGAAAAAAGTCGATTAGTCGCATTCTTCTTAAAAAAATTGCAAAAGTCAAATTAAAAAAAAAGAGTAGAAAAAGTCGCACTGCGCGAGCCCTGCTATTAAGAAAATGTGAGTCATTCATATTAAATGTCATGACGTGATTTTATTTTCAGTTGAGCTGCATATAAAAAAGAAATTCACTACAGTAAAATTGCAAATATAATCATAACATAAGGGTACTTTCTAGAACGATTACACGATTCCCAGTTATTAAATTTCTGTTTTCAATTTCTAAAAATATGTTCTGAAGGAAGTTGTTACTGCAGCTTTTACCCGATAAACTACATAGTAATCAATCAGCATTCACGGTGTAGCAAACAACAAAAATTAGGCGAATTTGATTTCTCAATATGTGAAAACTGCTTTCAGTTAATCATACATGCAAACTGGTAACATTCATTTTCAGTGTAAGTTTGAGACAAAAATATTTCAAGAAAAACTGGAAACTCTGCACGCTGCGCTAAACTTGCCACGACTTGTATGATGAATGTGTGTACGATACTTGTTTACCTTTCACGACAAGGTACCATTTTTGTAGTACACGTATTTTCCAATTCACACTATAGTAAATGTAATTAAGTTTAGGTATATGCAATTATGCAATGCATTTCAGGTCAGTGAATTTTGCCCTTTTATAAGTTATTTATTGCAGACTTTCTAAGCTCCTCTATTTTTGTCAATAAAAAATTACATATATTTCTCCAACTCAACACTTATAAATATTTATAATTTCGCTAGGTATAAACAACCGAAGAAAAAGTGCAATAAAAGTAAACTGATTCTAAATTGTTTTACTCTCAAAACATACGGTAACAAATAAGCTATTATATCTGTATGCTTTCATAATCAATGTTCTATTTACAAAAAATAATTACCACTGAATATAATAAAGTAATAGGTGCACAATATTTTTTGCAGCACTCAATAGTTTACATCCTGCGCTTTAGTCAATATGGCTGCATCCTTTTAAAACTGTAATAACTTAATAACAGACTCGAAATTAAAAGATAAATTGCACAAAGTTCACGACTCTTACACCTTTTGCTTGAATATATTTCTTTCTATAGCATGGAAATCTTTATATTCAGGTAAAGCTATCTGGAATGTTTATAGTAGCGTTCCAGTAGCGATTAAGGTGAGACAGTTCAGCCGTCTCGCTATTTTGTTGTGCATATAAAACGTAGTAACGATACTCGTAAAATAGAGTAGGCAATACAATAAAATGTTTCCTTTCAAAGACGAAATGGGCTTCGCACTCGTGCCAATGTTGCTCAATATCGAATTTTAAAGTTTAAGATAAAATAGAAAATAATGTCACAGTACTAAATAACGCACTGGAATTCCTTTTAAGAAGATATAT
>CAKNXH010061662.1:35357-73609 GCA_932178445.1 Andricus quercusramuli
ATAGGCATATAGAGGATGAGACACGCGTGTCGAGACTCCTACTTGTCCTTTTTGCCACTCTCTTCTGACACCTGTGTGGTAGACTTCCGATATCTATTTTTTTTGGCTGACTTTAAATGTCACCGTGACTAACTGATTGGCAAACTTTGTTATGTAAACGACATACATTACTTTTTTTTGCAACTGTTCTTCTTTTATAAAGGTAGTAAAGTGCATTATACAAATGATGCGTTTCAAATGATAATGTTGATGTAGATTTAATTGCGGAACAGGTAGGTGGACTGTGGTCTTGGGAATTCAAGTTATGATTAGAAATGAATTTGATATGATAATTATAATTATATGTACTTCAATATTATCTTTGGAGTACTTTATTTTCTATATTAATATTTTTTAAATGTCGAAACCTCTCTCCTCAACTTTTTTCTTCAGTAAAATTTATTTTTTCATTTTTTTTAGAGCCCACGTCACAGTAGAACTTATAGGTAATTAAAGTACTGGAAGAATACGTAATTACAATATAATAACGCAATTTGATGAACATTTTATGTGCAGCAGTATCGAAATGAATCACGTAAAAGGCGTTTGCATAAGTCGTAAATTACGATAAAAAAAACTACTTTCCAGATATTCAATATGTTTGACGTCATTTGCATGAGGGAACAAATATTTCGTGGGAATATTCATAATTTTTATGCACGTTGAGTTTTCCATTCATATTTTTCAATATGTTTCACATTTGAGTCACTATAGAACAAGAGACTGCACTTTAGCTTATAATGTGAAAAATAATTAATGGTGCCAATTATAGATATCGAGTTAGACATTAACCTACCAACGAGATATTTTAGTATCGTCTCTTGCAGTAAATAATCATTTTCTTTCCTATATTTTCATTTAATGTAAATTAATAAAGTGAGCTGGGAAATGATAATTACAATTAAATACATTGTTTATACAGGATCGAAATTGAAAAAAAAAAAATGATACACACTAAATTTTCATTAAACTTCAGAAACGGTATCTGAAAATTACAAATAGTTTTTAAAAATTCCTAAACGGTAGAAATTTAGGTGTTTCTGATATTTTTTCAGAAATAATGTAGATTTTATATTTTTATTGGGCCTATTCGAGAGAGAATTTAGTGAATTTTGACTACTAGAAATTATTTTTAAAATAATTTTAAAAAAATGCGTGCCCTGTATACATTTAAACGTCAATGTAATAAAATAGAAAGAAAAAATCTTTCGATAAAACTGTCCCAAGTAGTATTTTATAGTTTTATTATACATAATATAAAATGTATTCATTATCAGTTTTTAGTCCCTAGGGAGTAAAAAGTAACCTCAGAGCTGATTACTGAAAAATCATTACCTAATTAGTTGATCACGTTGACAGATTGGACCAACTCGAGTCCATAATTTACCCTGAATTGTCGATAAATCACCACAATTGATAATAAATGACCGATAACTACCAAAAATTTCCGAAAATTTTGTAATTTTTTTCGAAGAATTCAAGAATTTTCAAAATTTTCGGGTATTCATATACCATGAATTTCAAAACTTAAAAAATTTCCTAGATTCATGATAAAATTGAAATAAAGATTTCAAAATTCCTTCATATGAGCAGAAATCATGCGTGTGTTACAAAAAATGTCTTAAATAATGCATTTGTTATAAAATATATTATATGCTCTAAATTACCATGAAATGAAAAAATTTCTAAAATTTCCATAATTTTCCGAATTTTTCGATTATTTATTTTATCATAAATAATTCTCAAAAATTTCCTTGATTTGCATTAAAATTAATATAAAGTTTTCAAAATTTCTCTATAAGAGTAGAATTCATGCCTAGGTTACAAAAAACGTCTGAAATCATGCATCTGTAATAAAAAATAAGATTTAACAATTTTTTGATAATTTATAAATTTACTATACATTTTCAAACTTTCTGAAATTTTTCAATATTTTTGGTGGTTTATAATTTTAGCATTTTCCCAAATTTCAAAAAATTTCTTAATTTTCTAAAATTATCATGCCTGGGTTACAAGAAACATCTGCAATCATGCATTCGTTACAAAAAATTTAGTATATTCTGAATTTCCGTATAACTCGAAAATTTCCAAAAAATTTTGGTATTTCATAAACCTTTTGCACCACAGGAATTTTACAAAATTTTGTATAACTGTTTTGGTTATATTTCATTTTCAACAATCCCCGAGTGAAAAAGGTTTTAATTACAATTTTTTTAGATAATAAAAATTCTAAACTTAGAAAAAAGCGTTTCCACGATTATTTTATTTTTTGCCGCAAAATACGTAAATACTGTGTAAGATTAATATTTCACGAAAAAACTTCATCTATAATGTCTTTTTTAGGTTGAATTTGGTTCAGGCTCACCGTGTCCGGCTCGTTTGCACTCCCCTACAACTCGTACTGAAAACATGCACTCGTCGAAGAGTTCCCGCTTTTCCCCCTTGGTGCATAATATACTTATTATACGAGTAAGTAAAAAAACAGATAGACTTTTAAGAGCAAAAGTGATATTGCAATAAGATAATAAGAATGGTGAATAATGTAACCTACATGTACTATATCTCTGCTACAATTACAATATTTTTCTAGTTATAATTGCTTGTTAATTATAAATCTAATATTCGAGCAATTTGTCATTGGCAGGAACTAGGACTCGAAGATACACCCCTTTTTGCTTCCAGCTTTTAATTTAATGATAAAGAACCACTCGTAGAGTTGATTCATCGATCGATCGACCGGTCTATCTTCTGCTTCTTCTGCTTCTTCTTTTTCTTCTTCTTTTCCAACTTTCTCGACAGTGGTTTCGAGCAGAATCAGCTGAGCGCTCCAAGTAACACACGTAAAGGTGTATCTCGTGATGTCATGCAATAAGGATTTCACAATCAGAAGGGAAGGGATGCGTGCATTAAAAGTGAGTCGTTCTATTAAAAGAAATTATGAAAACAAAGAGTACTATTCAGCCTTTCTTTGCCTTATTACTATCTGCTAAATGTGCTATTATTATCCATGGAACTGACTCTAAGCATTTATTGCTCCTAATTCATATGAAATTTTAGTTACAGGAATAATTTTATTAATTAAGAAACTCTTTACACTGTTCTCGAATTTGTCCAGTGCCCAATTTTGTTTTTCACAATATTTTGGACCTTAAAACATCTATCAGTATTTATATGCAAAAAAAATTCTCGACAATTTTTGAAATTTTGACATTTGATAAATTTAAAATTGAAGCTATTTTTTATATAGAGCACGACATATATTTTTAGCAAATCATTATAGACTATTTTGATTGATTTTTGTGAAAGTAATTGGTTTACGAATTTTTCGAAACAGCATTTGCTAATCTTACAAAGCGGTGACAAAATGAGGTTTCTGTAATGGTTACAGAAAATCCTGTGATATTTACGCATAAAATTTTGTAGGGTTCACTGGAAAATATAAGATAATTTAAATTATAACATAGAATTATATTATGTCCCGTAAACGACTTAGCACGATCTTTATGGGAATTAGGTTTCGGTTGAATTGGCCCAATTTAACTGAAACCAAATTTTAATGAGAAACGTGCGGGATACTTTTCAAGATACCTGAAAATTTCTTCAATAATTACATAAATTGCTGTGAGCTCTATATAAAAAGTTACTTCAACGTATCACCCCTGTAGAATTAACAGGTGTTTTTTTTGCGTGTAATGTTCAATTTTGCTAAAATATTATCTCATTATAAGCCAAAGTGGATTTGAACAGTTCTATCGATACAGTGTTTCACAAATTTATCCAATTTTGCGCTTTTCAAATTCCAATTATTTCATTCCTAACAATGTAAGCATAAAATCGACTAGTCCCGGATAAGATCCCTCTAAAGTACAGGGTATGAGATAAATCAGTACAGTACACTCAGAAAAAAATTTTCTTGAACCAAACAAACTGTTTTGTTGGATATACATGAAAATTTGGTTTTGAATTGAAAAAAACGGTGGGTTGTTCAACAAAACATTTGTTTAGACCCCATAAAATACTCCCTCTACCAAAAGATTTGGTTATAACAACTAAAAAATTTGTTTTCGTCAACAAAATATTTTATTATCCATATAATAACCATTTTCTAGGGTTGAAACAATAGAAATGCTGATTCAACCAAATCGTTTTCGGCGTATACCAACTTTTCTAAAAAAAAATTAAAAAGTTCAAATTGGGACAAAAGTACTAGAAATATTTCATTTCATTTTTTCCCCAAATTTTCACAAGTGCTGATGGGATTTATATTCCAAAAATGTACTGCTGAATGGGACTTGAATGAAAAAAAAGTTCATAATATTGGGCCAATATATTAGGACAAACGTACTCGTAAAATGGAACTTTTCTAGTACTTCCGTCTCAAAAATGATTTAGCACTTATAAAAATAAAAAATAAAAAGTTAAGCTGGACTTGTATTTTTTTTAACACACGTAGATAATGTGCCAATTTTCAAAATTTTGAATGATTCAAATACTCATTCTTTAAATTCTATGTTCTCCTTTATTTTCTTCGAATTCGATATTCTGGGGGCGATTATGTAATTATTTCACTTTCACTTCTGATTCCACTTGTTCGAAATTCACGTGGGTTGTGTTATTTTTGGCATTTTGATTGTCATAACAATTTATAGAAAAAACAGTCAACCTAAATTTCGTAAAAGTAGAAGTGAAAATGAAAGTGCAAAAGTTACATAATCGCCCTTCAGCCATTTGAAACTCTTTCGATTTCAAATTGAAGTATTGAAATAGTAAAAAAAGCTTACTCAGATAATCAGTGGCTAATAAATAGGGAAAATAAATATTTAGGTGATTCACAGAACACATTTTTTTACTAATTCACTTTATTAATTTATGTATTGACTAAATTAATTTAGTCAAAAAAGTTTATTATATTTAAGTCATTTACTTATTTGGACTGATTGGTAGTGAAAATTCTGACTAAAGTAATTAGTAGATGATTTATTGGCACTAATTTATTATAATATCTTATTTTATTACTCAATACTCACATGTACAGCCTTTTTGGACATATACATATAAAGAATCCAATCTTACTAAGTATACCTAATTCCCCTTTCCACGAGAGATCGACAGACACTAACAGTCCCTTTAAAATTACCTCCATAAGTATCCCAATTACCCCAAATACCTCAACTCTCAAAAATGCCTCTCGTACACTTAATCCTGCGGAGTCCTTATATCCCATGCCGTCGGAAGCAGGATTTTTATTAGAAGCACTCGCATTCGTCTGAATAGCTGGTCAGAGGAGTGGAAAACTGCAGAAAACTGATATAGACATTCGATAGTATCGAGTGCCCCCCATTCATCCTTAGCGTCAAATCGAACCTCAAATTAATTTAGTATAAATCTGATTGTTATAAATCAGTAAAATTTAACCACGAAACTATACACTTTTTGCTTGACTCTGTTTTGAATAGGAAAAATCTTATACTAGTTCAGATTTACTGAAGGATGTGAAAAACAATTTCTGATAGAATGTGCGATTTTTAATTTTGAAAAATAAAATTCGAGAACTTTCTCAATGGAAAGTCGAGGCTGTTGACTGTATTTTAATATCGTTAGTTTGGTGACTGAAGTTTCTGACCAGTCGGTGTCAGAGGTACGAAAAATCAGACTCTAACCGGTATAGTTGCGAAATCGTTAATCGTGCAAACGTGCCCCACGGCGTGGAGTGTCGTAGTCCAGCTCCAGACTCTGGAGCACGTTTGGTATCGGTACACCGGACAGCAGATTTACGTCGATATTAAAATAATATAAAGAAACGAGGCGTGGCCGACAAACAAGCGAAAACGTTAGACAATACGCGAGCGTTTTGTCGAGAGTCTCCATTGCCGCCTTATCGTACACAGTAAATATGCGCGTATGTACAAATCATTTTTTCTGTTCAGAGGCCCCATTGTTCTCCGCTACGGTTTCCTATTAGAATCCGTCTTTACATTCGTCGCAATACCACTATCCGGACGCGAATACAAACCAGCGCCAAACAAAAGAGAAAAAATGGGTAAAAATAAGCAAAATTAGAATAAAGGTAAAGGGAAAACAAGGATGTGAATTCATTTAGTTTTGTCTAAAATAAGGATACAAACACAGCCTTCTAAATGACTTCATTTTCAGGCATCCAATCTTGGATGAGCATTATGGATGGTGGGGTATGATGGCGGGCTTCGAAGAAATTGTCCTATAAATTATTATTAAAATATGATTTTGATGTACAGATTTTTGAAATATTATTTTTTTAAGTAAGTCAATATTTAGCATGTAATTAATTCATGAACGATGCATTTTTATCAGCCTGACCCATACACTGGGATACGCTAGAATAATTAAATATCAAAGTTTTATAATTGAAAATTGTTCCATTTTGAAGGTAGAACATTTCGCATGAATTTATTTTTGAACTGTAGTAAAATTTGTTAACTCAATTTTAAATGTAAATTATCATTTTTTGTATGTAATAACAATTCAACATTCTGGAATTTAACAAGCTTTTACTCTGAAAGATTCAATTTAGTTTTCAATGTAAAATTATCAAATTTTAATCGCTTCGAATTGAACATTATTTAAATTCAAAAGTCTTCAATGTTCAATTATTTAATTTTAGACGCTTTTAATTAGAGATGATACAATTTTTATTTCTTTAAAGTTTTATATAATCCAGTTCTATAAACTCGAATCTGAAATTAATCCATTTGGAATATTTTTGAATGGTCATATTATCGATATTTCAATCTAAAATCATTCGATTTCGAGATTCTTCAATTTAAAATTAAATTGTTCAATTTTTCAATTTCAAACACTTTTAATTTTAGATTATTTATATTTACATGCTATTTTCAGAAATAATACAAGCCCAATTCCCTTTCATCCCATTCGAAATATTGCCCTTTTTTCAAAATTTTGCCCAATCTCAAGTGGTTTCAATATCAAAAAATTGGTTCAATAATAGATATTTGAATTGCTCATATTCTTAATGCTAGGTATGATTTAAACTATTCAATTTCAGACTGTTAAAGAGTGATTTAAATTCCCCTTACTTGATGCGCTTGGTGACTTCAATGCCGGGCTGTTAAGGCTTCATCGAGTCTTTTCAGTTTAATTATATTTAATTATAATCAGTTTAATTATATGTTTGAGAAATATATTTTTAAAGTTAAAAAGTGGAAAGTTACTGAGATTTACCACCTTGTATTCGAATTTTTAAATATTTGTGGATCAATCTAGATACACAGAGAGGTAAGAATCGAATTATGTATTATTACTGATCACAGAAGAAAGAAAGTTTCATTTTGAATAAAGGAACAGCGTCAAAATATATTGAAACAAGATTGAACCCTAACTGGTTCATATTGATCAATCCGAATAATGAAAGCAGTTCAACTGTTTTTCAGTTTTGATATTGATCAGGAGAGCGAACATAACGGAAGTTCATAATGAGTTTGAAGAAAATGACTTGAAATCAAATTAAAACTCTAGTTTTTTCTGCGTATAGTTAGATAATTCATGTGAATTATTTGAACGATATTCGGATTTTACAGCAATGATTTACGCCCCCTCACGTGATGCGCTTGGAGACTTCAATGCCTAGCTGGTCTGAGTTCAAATGAAGAGAGCAAAACTTTTCTGTATAGCTTACCGAGTTTTCTGCATAGATTACAGAATTTTCAGTAATTTGTCAAATTGATGGATACTTTCTGTGAAATGTACAAACTTTTCATTAGAAGATGTCAAATTGGCAGAAATGTTAAGTGAATTTTACAGAAAATATCCGCAAAATGAATCAAATTACTGAAAATTCTGTGAACTCTACAGAAAATTTGGTAATTTTACAAAAAAGCTACTCTGTCCCTGTTTGAACTGAAAATAATGTATACATTTTAGCAGAATGTATTTCTGTATAATGTTTTATTGATGTGAACATAGGTATGAAAAAAGTGTTATTGTTCAAAAAAGAATATAAAACATGGACATTTTACAAGATTCTATATTAACTATAAAAAGTTCTCAATATTACAAACAATCAAATTTTTAAGAATCCATGATGCTTAATTTTGAATCAGCGTATAATGCACACGAACTACTAGCTATTTTAGTAAGTGAAAAAGCACTAATTTGGGGAATCAGTGACTGTGAAGTAAATCAGTGAAATGGAAAATAATAGGAATTTGAAGCGTGGGCCGATATGAGAAACTGTTATTCACTCATTAACCAGAAATCCATATTAGAAAAGATTGAGACTTTCAAATTTTCTGAACTATAAAAATTCTGATCAATTATTCCAATTTAATTATATTCTTTGTACCTGAATTAACAGTTTTCTACTATATTGAAATATTAATAAGTCATTTATCAGTTGCTTTAGTAAGCCTGAGTGAATACTTAGTTTTCTACTATATAATTTAGTACTTTTCCACTAATTTACTAATTAACAAAGTATATATTGAATATAATAAATAATAATGAACAATAAATATATATATATATATATATATATAGTAACGCTAAAATATGCATTTAATTTTGCAAAGATTTTAGCTATTATTGTTGAATTTTCTTTAAATTTGAATTATAAATTTATAAATAAACTATTAATTTTTATCATACCAATATTTATTTACTAATAGCAGTAATACAGATATGACTGTTCACTGTTAAATTAGTAAAAGGTCACTAATCCGTAATCAAATTCTACTTATTCATTTAATAATTCAGTTTTTGACTATAATGAACTCGGTAACTGATTTCAATTAGTAATTTTTCACTGTAACTTCAGTGAATATTTCTATGAAGAATCAGTTGAATTAGTTGAATTTTCACTGAAGCCAATTAGTGTATCAGTTTTCATTATTACACATTTATAAAGAGGCCAACATTTGAAATTATAAATGTTGCGGATTTTATTTCTTGCTTTATATTCGATGTTTCCACTCTATACATTTGAATGAGGAAAATTTCACTGATATAAAACATTGAAAATCTGCTGAGAAACAGTGAAAGTTTTCTAAAATTTTAGTCGCTTTCTACTGCTTTCTCTGTAAAAAGCAGATTAGAATTTTCTATACCAGGGATCAAAAAATTATTTTCACTTATTGAAATATAGAAAAATAAGTCACTGATTCAAGTTTATGGAGCAGCGATGGGTTTCTGATCATTTTTGAACTAAAAATGTTGAAACTTGTTTTTAGCAATTTGGAAGATTCCATAATTATTTGTTACTTTGCAATTTTGATGATTCTAAAATTAGAAATTGGAATAGGATATTTTTAAATGTATTCCAAGCACCAGATGTTCTCGATTCTTATTCACATATTTCCTCATTTTAATACTCAGAGTATGTTTCCAAATTGGTTTCTGTGATTCCCTTTAGGTCTTTCTTAATAATTTGTTCATACTTCATAATTGACATTTTTTATAGTTCAAATGTTTTAGATCATATACATTTTTAAACTTTCAAAGTTTGGATTTTTTACACCATAGAGTGTTAATCATTTTTTTTTCTATAATTGAAATTGAAGGTTTCAAAATTAGCTTTTTAGTAAATTCTATATACATAAATGCTTATTTAAATTCACACACTGTATAGTCTAGATTATATTCTTGGTACCTAATTTAGAAATTTTCAAATTTGTTACCCTGCTCACAATAAGAGTTCTAATAACCAATTGTTTATTGCTAATCAATCAACTGTAATTCTTTCTCTCTGTAACATATTTTTCTCTCACAGGCTGGCCTTCTTACCTTACTTTGCCCAACATAAATATTATCTGCATACAATTGGCCAACATTCAACGGATCTTGTTAAAATTTTCTGCATCAGTAAACGAAAGTTTTCTTTAATCATTTCCAATTCCTTATTTGTCGATTTCCAATACAAGAGTCTTTCACTTAAAGTTAGAATGGAAAAAAATGTTTGTGAGGAAAGCCGACCGTTATAATATCTCAGACACGGTATAGAGCAGATAGGTGATAAGGCACACGCGATACTAAATTTCGCGTGGACTGACTCTATGTGTCTTACAAGTTCGAGTCGTTAGGCGATACGTACGTTTCTCTTTCTTTCACTGTCTCTCAATATAGAACAGATAATATAAAACACTATGTATATATATATATATATATAAATATATATATATATATTATGTATATATATTGACTCTATGGTGTGTGCCCTTATGTTATGCGTTGATAATGCACTCGATTTTGCAGTGGTTGGCATACGTGCGTGATTACTCACGGAGGTGGCACTTACGCCACTTTTTCAGTCTTCGGCAGCGCCAATCAAATCAGACTTCTTTTCTAGGAGAGATATTGCTGGATAAATAGATATGTATACATACCGACTAACGTGGTTGCTTCATATCCTAGCAATTGTAGCGTGGGATTACGGCTGGCGATGAATTAACGATGAGAGAGAAAGAGAGCGTCATCGAGAGAGAAAAAGGGATTGTTACAAGGCTCACAAACCAATATCGAACGTCCTTAGAAGAAAATCGGGTCAATTGCTTTTATGCTCGTTTGACCTATTTCACGATTGAACTATTATTACATTTTCTTTCATAATTTTACTTTGAGAAATTCATTTCCCACCGTATTGACTATCGGAATCGTTTAGCACTTGTTTGGCAAACTAAGGGTAATGTAGAGTTTACTGTGAAGGTTGACATTTTTATTTTCTCTCAAATCCAGGCCTCAGGATCATGAAATTTTTCTCTAATTGCTCGCTAATGTAGCTATTTTTCGCTTCTCCTTTAAACATATTTTAAAACTATTCGCTGATTAGATGGAATTATATATCCGCCTTTTCAAGGGATTTCAAACATTTGAGGATATATTTTATACGATTCCAAGAAATTTCATTATTATAAAAATTTTAAGGGATTTTAAAAGGGAGTGTCAAACATATCAATTAATGTAAAAGTTTTCAAGGATTCTAAGGAATTTCAAAGAATTTCTGCTAATCTTCAGGGAGTAAATTAAATGGCACGATATTTTAAGGCACTTCTAGGTATTTATACAGATGTCATGGAACATTGTGGGATTTGAGAAGATTCTTACAACTGGAGCATTTTTTAAGGAATTTTAAACATTGAAGGGATTTCTAAAATTTCGAAGGGTTTCAAAGAATATAATGTGTTTTAAAAATTTCGATTAATTTCATGAGATTTCAAAGAATATCATAAGATTTGAAAAAATTTGGAAATTTCGAGCAATTTTACTATATTTGAGAGGTTTCAAAAGAAATTAAAAGATTTAATACGATTATGAGGATTTTCTATGAATTTCGAGGAATTGAAAAAAGGATAAAGTATTCCAGGGATTTTAGAGTATTCCAACTTGAGTCAAGGGGTTTTATTAGATTCTAGTAGATTTCAACGCATTTCGAAGATTTCATCACTACTAGGAATTTCACGAGATTGAAGGCATTTTATAAATTTTTCCTACCGATGACACTCATTGTTCAACTGCAAGTTTAAAACCGTGGGTCCCAAAAATATAAGACCCAAAGTAGTCGAAATACAATTAAATTAATATAGTCTCCAAATATAAATCCCACGTAGGTGAGAGTTGGCTATGGTGGCAGTGCGGCGCACGGTGGTTATTACAAATAACGCCCGTGTTTGTTGATTTTCACATTAACCTTTCACAAAAAATCGCTTTTATTGGGTTGAAAAATAGTGCTGCAATGCAATTACTGTTTTAAAAGACGTGAAAGAAAATGAATGATGAGAAAACAGTTTTGGCACAAACAGGTGGAGAATTCTTCGGCAGAAATTAAGTACATACAGGATATTTTGAAAGACTTGAGATATGGAAATGTTATGTTCTAATAGTTAAAGCATTTTTTTAAAAGTTCTGATATCATAAATTGGTTCCATAAAGGTTACAAATATATTAAAATTAATTAAACCTTGCAACATCACATACGAGGCAATACGGCACCGTATGTATTTCAGGTATAGCAAGAGTTTATAACTGGGTTTTGCCACATACATTACTTTGATTGATACGAGAGCATGTATTCAGTGTTGAACGTGTCTGGAGTAATATTTTTCGTTACGATACACTTTCCAAAATTATCATATTATACACTTTTCATTCTACAATGTTCAATTGCTCATATTGAAATAAGCCGACAGTAATATCGCGTCCTTAAATTTTCGAATTGTGCATCATGATTATTAAAATTCAATCATTCTAATCCAATGTGCAAAATAACTTGAAAATCGGCAATAAGGCCTCTTTTATGCAAGTGGAATTCATACTGAAGAAAATTCAATAAAATGCCGAACTGACGTATACTAATAAACGTAGGAGCTTCAATGTGAACTGAATGAATGGATGAATGAATGAATGGTAGATTGCACATGCCTACAAAAAGTAACTTTTTTGTACCCAAAGACCGGACTTGGTGACCCCGAAGGATTTTGATGTCCTGAAAACGATTCCGTTGTCCAAATTTTTCCTATACGTCAAGGTTTCGAAATATTCTAACCCAAATGTGAACACGAGTAGTGTTTTTTCTCTTTCTAAACTGGTTATACCATCGTTTAGTACTTTTTCTACCTTTTATTTTCATTTTGAATCATCCCGAACCGATTTTTTTCCTCCGAGATACGGCACATTAAACATTGATCGAAGAAGGATGTAGCTGATAAAGGATTTAGTGTCTAAAGGTTTTTGAGTTTGCTGAATCTAAATTTGAGCTCAGATTTGCAAATTTTTAAATAGTAGATCTTTGCTCGTTTTCCAGTGTAAAACTTAAATTGTTAATATGCAATATCCATATAAAAAAAAGGAATACTAAACGATGGCGTAAGCCGTTTTAATGCAAAAAATCGCTTTTAGTGTTATATTGTTGCAAATATGGCTAAAAATTAACATTTTTACACTTTTCAGTTAGAATATATCGAGACCCTGACGTATAAGATAATCCTTGACAACGGATTCGTTTTTAGGAAATTAAAATCTCTAAGCTGATGTTCAGGCTAAAAATACTGAAAAATAAGATCTGTCATGTTTTATGAGTATATCTGATATCCAATTGAACTATTAGATAATATCAAATACCTATTAATTATTAACGGCCAAATACAAAGAAGTAATGAATGAATAACAAGAAAAAAGTAGCGTTATCGTCAAGTCAAGTATTGTTAAATGACTGTTTGTCTCTTAGTTACAGGAGCTCCATTGACAAATGAGATATTCAAGGTAACATGAAACGAGCTACTTCTGATACGCAATGCACCATGTGCTTTATAGGTAAACCGCGTGTCATGCGGACGTGCCATCTTCTTCGAGGATAAAAAGTACCGCTAGTCGTCGAACCGCAGACAAGCCACACACACGCGTATTGAGTAATCATTCCTCATGGCCGTGTAAGCCGCTCAAGTAGAAAACACATATAGCGGTATGCACATATGTGCGGTCAGTGATATCGCGCTTTATCTAGCCGGAGCCATCCACTTATCGGTTCGATAATAATCAGATAGTATACGGTATTAAATTAAAACCGTTGTTTCTGGCTGCTTGTTGCTCATCATTCCACCACTAATTCAATTATTTGTGACGTATATTGCACGAGGAAGAATCAACAAGGAGCCAAATACACTTGACCGGAAGCGACCGTTCATAAACTACGGTATCAATTTTAGGCTATTTTTGACTCCCCCCCCCCAAGGTCCCTTCTCGTTGACGACCAGAGTTTTGTTTTCCCCCTCCTATCGCGAAAGTAACGTAACCATTGGCTAAACGAATTTCACGTTTATGGGGGAGTCCATAAATCACGTCACCCTGAAAGGAGGATGGGGGTCAACATAAATATCACGCTCATGCACTTGGAAAGAGTGGGGGATACTTTCGATCGATCACATTAGGAAAAAAGTTGAATTTTTAGCCTACAAAGACTAATTTTCATTAAGAAGATTAGTTTTCTACCAAAAGATGATTTTTAAACAAAATACTTGAAGTTTTAACTAAACAATCTGATTTTCAACTGAAGAAACTAAATTTTTAACGGAATATTCAATATTTGAAGTTTTAGTTGACAATATTACTTTGCAACAGAAATAAAAATGAATATTCAAGAAATTTAATTTAACTGAGGAATGTGAATATTAAACCAAATAGTTGTAGTATCATCCAAATAGATAAATTTTTAATAAAGAAGATTAATTTTCTATCAGAAAAAAAAGGAATTTCTAACAACAAAGTCAATTTTTCAAGATGAAAAGTAGAATATTCTAAAAAACAGTTAATTTCTGAAGTGAAATAGATGAATTTTCAACTAGAAAAGTAACTTTCAATCTTGAAAGATGAATTCTCAATGAAATAAGTAAATTTTAAACTAGAAAATAAAGGATTTTACCCAAAAATGGAATTATTAAATTTTCAGTTCAAAAAGTTAATTTTCAACAAAAGAAAAAGAATTTTTAACGCAAAAAAAAAGAATTACCAATCAGTTGAATTCAATTCTAAAATACGAATTTTTTACAAAATAGAAGAATCCTCAGCTAAAACGATGTTTTGCCAACTTAGTAGAAACATTTTATACCCAAAAATATAAATTTTCAACTGAAGAAAATGAGACTGCAACCAAAAATGAAATGGCTAAATTTTCAGTTTACAAAATTATTCTTTAACAAAAATAAAAACAAGTTTTCAACGAGTTTAATTCAACTGAAAAAGATGAAGTTTAAATAAAATAGTTGAATTCTCAACCAAATAGATGTATTTCCAATAAAGAAGATTGATTTTCTGCCCAAAAAGACAAATTTTCAACAGAAGAGTTAAGTTCTCAAACTGAAAAGTCGAATGTTTAAAAAAAGTTGAATTTCAGAGCGAATAATATGAATATTCAACAAGAAAAGAAACTTTCAATCTGGAGAGATGAATTTTTGGCCAAATTTATAATTGAATTTTTAATTAAAAAATACCAACCTTTCTCTATAAATAGAATCATTAAATTTTCAGTTTAAAAATTAATTTTCAACAAAAGAAAAAAGGAACTTTCCCCCAGTTCAATTAAACTGAAAAAGACAAAACTAAAACAAATTTTCAAGAGAATAGTTAAATTCTCCACCAATGAGGTGAATCTTAAAATAGAATAAATTTTCAGCAAAAAGGGTCAAGTTTCAACCAAATATTTTTTGGCGAAAAAGTCGAATTATTTACAGAATAGTGGACTTATCAACCCGAAAATATGATTTTTCAACAAGAAATACAATATTCTACAAAATGGTTAAATTTGTCAATAAATTGTTTAATTTTAAACTGAGCAGTTGAATTTTCTACTAAAATAGTTGTATTTTTAACCAAAAATATAAATTTTTAACCAAATAGTTTCATTTTATAGCAAATTGTTGAGTTTTGATGCCCAAAAGACGAATTTTTAACAAATAAGTTAATTTAAAACAAAAAATTGAATTTTCAACTAAGAAAGATGAATGCTCAACGAAATATGTAACAAACTGGTATTTCCACACACACAAAATTTAATTTTGGAATTAAAAGCAGTGATTGGAACCGAAAAATACTAACTTATAACAAAATCGTGGAATTCTCAAACGAAACAGATTAAGTTTTAACCAAACAGTTGCAATTTTAATCAAGAAGATTAATTTCGTAACAAAAAGATATTATACAACTATTTTATGAGAATACATGAATTTTGAACCAAATAGTTGAATTTTGGAGCAGAAAAGATGAATTTTCAAAACAAAGAATGGAATAGTTATATTTTCAGTTAAAAAAATTAATTCTCAACGAAAAAAAAAACGAATTTTCAACATAACAATTAAATTTTCAACCAAAGAGATGAATTTTTAACTAAAGCGATGCATTTTCAGCAAAAAAATTTTTAACAAGAGCGTTCGACATTCAACCAAACAGTGGAATTTTCAACAAGAAAGATGTATTTAACCCAGTTTAATTTTATACTAGAAAAGATGAATCAAAAAGAAAATCAAATATTCAAACGTTCACTTTAGAAAATTAATTTTCAACAGAGTAGTTCAATTTCCAAATACTTAGTTGAACTTTTAACCAACAGAGATGTTTTTTCTTAGAAAAACTTCAATTTTCAATAAATTAATTGAATTTTTCATCCAAATGGTGAATTTGTTAACAAAAAGAGATTAATTCCAAACCAAAAATACAATAGTAGACGTGTTAACCAAGAAAATGAACTTCTAACCAAAAATAGTTGGATTTTCTTACTGGGCTCTATTAATTCAGTTCGCTTTTGAGCGAAAAAAAAAGAAAAGGGGTAATAAAAGAAAGAGTGTAAGTGTTAAATATGAAAGTGATTTTCAGACGTCTTTTTGGACTGGAGCGTTACAGGGCCATCTTTTGAAGAATTTGCAGACTTTGTTAAAATATATCATCAGGAAACCTACTAAACGTTACCTCAGTTTGTAACGTTACTTTCACTGCCCCCTAACCTCTTTACCAACCGTAGTTTTTGGCGCACCCTCCCTCCACCCACCTGCCCACAAAAATTAATAACGTTGTTTATGGACGGTCCCTAAGAAATGCCGGCATGTATAGCCTATAGAGTTCAGCTGGCTCGACGTAGAAAATCAGTGGGTCATCCTCGATAATTAATTGCTCATCGTTTACGTTGTGACCTTCAGAGAGCCTGCTGACTTCTATAAACAGTTAAATTTCTCCATTCTCTCCATGGAGTTATTCGGGTCTTTTTTCCCCTATTTGGCAGAAGACGAAGTGGGTTTTAATTAAGGAGGATTTTTATATATATTTAATGGCGGGGTTATTAAATGGCTAGTAAAAGTTATGTGTGGTGGCTTGACCTTCAATATACTTTGCTCAGGTGCATTAAAAAGGGATTCAACTTTCTCGACTTTTCGGTCATTAGTAAATTGAAAGTCTACAGTGAACAAAAAGAGATTGGATGGGTTCCTGAATGGCTATTGAGCATTGAGGATTGAAAAGGTACAAGTAAACAAAAATCGAATTATAAAAAGATTCATTCAAGAAAGTTGTATAATCTATGAATATCTTCACTATCGAAGAATTCTAATTTTAAGACAAGATATTAAAGTATTTGAAGATTAAAAGGCTGGATTAAATGAAGATTCTGATTGAAATCAATTTTTTAAGATCCAAACTAGTAATAAATCTACATATATCATGGTACTATCGAGAATTCAAATCTAGAAATAATAAAATTATCAAATACCTTGAATTGGTAGGTGGGAACGTTTCAGTCAAACCTCTATTAGCATTTCAAGAAACCAAAATATTGTCAGAACAGTAAAATTATTATTACTGAGTTTGTACAGCACCAAATGTTTATTTAAAAAAAACTCAAGTACAATTATCTAGTTCCGAAAGCATAATCTATAACAACATCTGAAGAGATCTAAGCATTTAAGTATTCAAATTAGGAAATATGTAAATTTTTTAAGCAATGTTGTTAAAATTTATATTCATGTTGCACTGAATGGGAAAAAATTGTTATATTCTAGCAAGGTACACTTTCTTATTTATTAAAATGAAAAAAAAACATTTTCTGAACATGAATGAATTTTTATATTTGGATTGTAGAAAAAAAGGGCAATTAACTATCAAACAAATTTTAAATTAAATTTTTTTCTGTGTCTGGCCCAACATTGTCAATATTCAACTATTGATGTTTGGTTATATTTTTTTAGTATTTCATTTTTGGTATAATTTTGCTGCTTGTCAGTTATAGATACTTTTATAAAATTGGAATCCTTGTAGATAAATGATTTACTCACAAGATAGGTGGGGCATTTTTAGGTTTTTATGTTTCCGGAAACTGAATACTAAATAGAATTGATATTTTTTGTTCTGTCCACTTCAAATTTAGTACTGTTTAAATTCAAAATGCTTGATAGTATTAGCTGTCTTTCAAGTTGGATCTTAATTTTTTTATGTTTCAAAGTGTGGATAACACTTACTATTTTGACAGATTAGATTTTCACAAATTGAAAGTGTTTCTTCTGAAGTGGCTTTTTTCGGAACTTTTTATGCTGGAAACTCAGTGATACGTGACTGACATTAAAATTAATAGTTACTTTTTATAAATCTGAATACGTAGGAAAGTATCAATTGGATTAGTAAAAAATTGCAGTCAAATCCTATCAATTCAATTATAATACTAATTGGATTAGTAGCATTTGACTATGAATTAGTTAATTGGACAATTGAATTAGGAATATCAACTACAATAGTAGTTCAATTTCCACTAACTCATTTATTTACCACGTGGCTACCAAATAAATTGACAGAAATGGAACGACTGCCAACTAAATTAGTAGAATTGAACTACGAATTAAAAAAAGTACTAATTATTAGTAAAAATGCTTCTACTGAAGCAATTGATCAACGACTTTTCACTATTCCAATTGAAAATTTTCTACCAAGTTAGATACAGGAAGTAATAATATCTTAATGAATTTTTACTGATTGAAGAAATCAGATACGTTAGTGGTTCCCAGTGAAATTTCTCTGATTCAAATGAGGACAGTTAGGAAGTATTTTTGATAAATCTAGAATTTTACTACAGGTAATTTGAATATTTTCCAATGTGAAAACCCACGGTTCGGCTGAATCATGTTTGAATGAAAGTTTCAGGTAAATTAGATTTTATGATTGTTTATGGTAATACGGTATCCCATGAAGATTTTCAGATAAAAATGAAAATGATCGGTCAACCGCTTTTAGGAGAAAGGCGATTTTTACATTTAATTGCTAAGAAATAAATAAATTTTTATATGTTTATATGATAAGTATTGGTTAACCTTTTTTTAATAGATTTTTTTATTGAATGTGGTTGTCTGTCACTCCAGGAACACTTTAAGACGAAAATGAAAATAATCGGAAAGGCGCTTTCTGAAAAAAGTAGGTATATGTATTTAATTAATATGGAATGACAACATTTGAGTAAGCCAAAATATTTTATTGTGGTAGTATAAGATTCTATGAAGACTCACAATTGAACGCTAGCTATAAAAATTAAAAGTAATACACTTTTTATACGTTGAGATGAAATATAAAGTTCACTCGAGACATCTAAAATACCAACATCAATTACTAAGAGCCGTCTGCCAATTTAACGGTTTCCATGTTTGACCAAGTGTAAACAGATTTTATTGAATAGAAATATTAAAGAAAAATTGCTTGTTTACGTTAATTTAAAAAAGTATATAACTTTTACTTGTTATGGCGAACGTATAATTGTGTCTCAATAAAATTGTATACTAAAACCTAATTTTTTTCCAGAAGCGCCTCTCCGATTATTTTTATTTTTATCTTAAAATGTTCATGGGATGATTGACAACCACTTGACAAAAAACGTTAATCAATATTTACCATATAATTTCATCAAAATTACTTCATTTCGTAGCAACTAAACATAAAAATGGACATTTTTTAAAAAGAGCCTGAAGGATTATTTTAATATTCACCTTGAAATGTTCCTGGGATGCCATATGGCCATAAACCATAAAAAAATCCCATGTACCTGAAACCTTCATTAAAATTTGGTTCAGCCGTACCGTGAACTTTGAAAGTTTAGACGATCCATAATTGGGATTTACAACTTCCTAGCAATAACAGAGAATGTTTTAGAAAATGTGGAATTTCTGACAAATAGTTTGAATTCTCAACTGAAAAAGATCACTTTTTAACCAAATAGTTGAATTCAAAAGTAAAAAGATTGATTTTCGAACAAAAATGGAATAGTTACATTTTCAGTTCAAAAAATTGAATTGCAACTAAATATAACAAATTTATAAACAAGAGAGTTGAATGCTTAACCAAAACAGGTTAATCAATCATACAGTTGCATGCTAAACAAAAAAGATGGAATTTCTACTAAAAAGGATGATTTTTCATTTTAAGAACATGAATTTTCATCAATAAAGTTGAATTTTTAACTGAATAAGACGATTTTTCAAAGAAACAGTAGAACTTCAAACCAATTAGTTAAATTTTCAACCAAACATGGAATAGTTACATTTTCAGTTAAAAAATTGAATAAAAAAAAAATTTTTTTAACGGAGGAGATAAACTGTTAACCACGTAATTGCGTTTTTTTTTTACCAAAAAAGATAAATTCTCAACCAGAAATATGATAGTAGACTTTTTAACAAGGAATATTTTGATTTCCAACAAAATAAACGAATATTTTACTATGGAAATTGCCGCTTTTTTCTTTCTTATTCTGAATCTCATTTTAGAAGATTTAAAAATTCCTCGGACCAATAGGGAATATTTTAGAAAATTTTGAATTTCAGGTTCAGGCAAAAATTCAAATTTTCCTTTATTGGGTTATAACTCTCGATGGCACTGAAAATGTTTATTTTTTAGTTTGAAAAGTGATGTTTATCGTGAAAAAATGTGCGAAATTTCTGGAAAAGTTCAGTTTTAAAATTTCAATGTACACTTAAACAATCATAACTCAGATATGGCATATGAACTGACACTCGACTCTTCCTACTCATGGAAATTCATGACAGGCAATTGACGTTGAGAATCGGATCATTCTGATGCTCAATATAGCTGGTAAAATAAAAAATCCGAAATCTGTTTAAAAGCATTGAATAACAGTTTGATCCAATTTTGGGTAAAAAAGTGTTATTTTATGTCTTATTTCTGGTTATATAATAATACACAGAAAAAACAGTCTTGAATGTACTATAATGAGACCACTGGTGGGAGCCCAGATTGATTTGTTTAACATTGAAAATAACAGCACGAAGTTATCCTATTCAAAAACAGGACACGAAAAAATGATACTGCAAAAAAAGGGATCTCTACTTTTTACATTAAGTATAATTACTTACAAAAACTTGGTCAACATCCTACTATTAAATACACAAGAAGAATCATTTTGTGGATTAAAGCAGTATTTTTTGGTTGGAACAAGAACAAATATCATTAGATTAAATCAAATTAAATCAAAGTCGATAACCTGATATAATCGGCACACCCGTGAATGAAAAACCGGCAGGTTTCTGTCGAGAAAAAGTAAATAACGTGTATACAAGCCGGATTGAAAGCGTACTTTCGAAATGATTGTAGATATCAAGAAAATCGATACGCACGTATGCACGTGCGTACAGAATCTATCCAACGCACTTAGCCACTAACCAAAGTAGATCTCCCAGTGTAATAAGAGGCATTGTCGATAATGTCTGGGCGTTTAGAAGTTCCCATTATATGCTTTTCTTGCTATGAGATATCTAACGGATTCGTCAACAGGCGAGCTATACTTTCACTCGACTGGAAAAAATGTCTCAATTTACTGGAAATCGACAAAGTAGCGCTTTTAACCTGTTGTTGCTGCCTATCTCAACGAGGATTTAGAATCAATGTACCCATAATTGTATTTGCTGTAATACTATTATACGTAGTTTTTGAATTTATAATCCCAGGAGAACTGGCTCTGTCAGTTGAAGAATAAAGTGATACGTCACTTTAAATTAGATTGTAAACATGTACTAATCAGCTAGTTGCATTATTCAATTCTGATAATAAAAGTCGAGTTGATTCAATTTCCAGGAATAGGATTTTTTCTACATTCTTTAAATTATATTTATTCTTTTTATGTATTCCTTTGTAGGTTATTACATACCTAAATCTACCTCTTCCACAGGAGATTGACAGAGATTAATCCGTCGTCTAAACCGGACTTTCCCCAATTACCCCTAAGTCACTCTCAATAAGCTTTCAGGTAATTCCTGACGTACTCAATCCTGTGGGTTTTGTAATTTTCTACATCCCATATCGTCTGCTGCCGGATTTTTTTTATTAGAAACGCTCGCATTCCCTTGGACGTTTGGCCAAGGGGGAGGAAAACTACAGAAAACCTTCTGTGAACCGCAGCCGGTTACTGAAAGTCGAGTTTTGGATGTATATATTGAATATATAGGTCTCTGAATTCGTATTGGTGGTCTCTATAACTTTATGAACTCTATGATTAATGAACTACAATAATCTCAAGGTATGACCAACAATACGGAATATACACATCAGCTTAGTAATTTTTATATTTTTTTACTGTTTTTTTTTATTTACGGCTTTATGTGGGGATAAGAGAGTACATTTAAAACTATGTATAGAATATTGAGCCACAAGCAAGTTCTAAAAGGTATTCCCGAGACTAAATAATAGAGAGAAGGAAAGGAGATAATCGATCCGAGAAAACGATGAAATCACAATCAAAATGCATGAAAGCAATAATAACTTGCATCTCATCTTTTGATTTCCACTCTAAGAAATGCGGAATATCTCTAGTCGTTGAGAGGCATTTTTCCGCGAGTACTGGGATTTCTTTCAATGGGAGAAATACGAAAAAAATACAAATGCGCGATTAGATGATGGTGGAAGAGAGATGGAGTGAGATTAAGCTAGGAAAGGAGGAAGAGGGAGTAAGGAAGATGCTCGCTCTTACGAATTCCAAGCATACAGATGTTCGATAAAAAGACATATGTACACTCTTGTGTGTTCCTCCCCGTATATGTAAATATTATGCAGCAATGTAGAAAAAGACGACTGGACATTTTTGCACGCATAAGCCAAGTACATGGAGACGATGACGCGTAAGGTACACCTTCGAGTACACAAACTGTAATGTACGTTGAACCCGCTTTGAGTTCAAGTTCGTAGGTTCATTCGTCTCAACATTGTTTTTTTTCTCCTCAAAACCTCACCCTGTCACTGACTGTCAAGTTCCTGGACTTGAGCACTTTAACCGTTTTCCTGACACTTCGAGAATTGCACACGGATGCGTCAGACATTTATTTTCTCGCGCCTGTTAGTTGGGTCTTTTAACGGAATTTCTAAGAGGGTGTGGAGTGCGGAAGATTATACATATTTTTGCTTAAAAGGGTGCTATCGCTGCCCAATGTCCCATATTATCCCATGCGCCACATTACCGCGTGTGTCATAATACCCTGTGCATCATATTACGCCAAATGTACTACCCTAAAGAAAAACACAGACTTGCGGTACCATATTACCCTATGTACCACGTAACCCTATGTGTCATATTAACTAATGTGAAATATTGCCCTATGTCCCATATTGACCCATATACCATATTACCCTATATCATATTACCTCTATTATAAGAAGCGTTTTAATCCTGCGGACTCATGGGTAAAGTTATTTAAGAAGCTTCTTCTGCATAAAAGGAAATTCAAACACAGTAAAAACGAGTACCTGAAAATATTACACCTTAAATTCAGAAAAGTATCGTATAAATTCAGAGATGAACTCAAATTCAGCAAACACTTCTGTCTTTAAGAAGGTCAATGTCTAAATTTAAGAAATTAATCATCTGTTTTCCCCAATTTAGATTGATGCTACACTCTCAATAGTGAGAACCACGCCTTAAAAATTGGGGGAGGCTTTTGACATTTCAGGTATAATAAAGTATAAGTAACTTAATGGAACCTTTAAAAGAACCTCAGATTTGAATTCAGCGACCTCAGAAACCCCTCACAAATATTTTGCCTTCTAAATCACTTTATTATATCTGAAGTGTGAAAACCACCCCTAAAATTTGAGAATTTGTTTTCTTTAGACATCCTGGTCGATATAAAAAATACGGGTCGATTATTTTTCACAGTTGTATATTTTTTAATATTTTTCTTTTCTGTGATCCTTGAAGAATGAACAATTGTGAGGTACTGTCCACTAGTAAGCGAAATTTCTCCGTCTGGAGCTAATGTTATGGAAAATTTTGCAATAAGAGGTGCTGTCCAATTTGAAACGGTAATGCTTTCAAATTTTTTAGAATTTCAATTTTAAAGGGTTTCAGATAAAATGTTTAAATTCTACTTTATATTTGAAGACAGGCGAATGACAACTGGATAAGGAGAATTTTTTCGAAATTCTGTTTTGAAAGATTTTAAGTAATGCAGGGCACTATTTGCCGGTACATATTATGAATGTGTATGTAAAAATCATTACCCTTCCACTGGAAACAAATTTCAAATTATAAGAATAACAATTGGGTAGAAACAATTTTATTTTCCGCCATAAAATTCAGAAAATTACAAAAAATGTTTTCACCTCCCTGAAACATGGTCAATAATGAGCACACGTTTCTATAATTTTGAATAAATTTTCCATCAAGTAGTCTAAAAATAATTTTACATTTGGTCCTCAACCAATTGACATTTGCATATTTTCAAAAATTCTTGAAGATGAGTGCGAACACTTTTCAAAATTTTGGCATGTCAAAAAATACATATGTTTCACATCAGGCCCGAAAAAGTTCTTTCTATATTTTCGTGACTCTTTTGAAAAGTAAGCAGTTTAGAAAATGTATGGGATGCAAAACTGGATAAGGATCATTTTATTTTTCCACCCTCCCACTTAGAAAAAATGCTTTCTTAATCTTTTTACATTTTCAGTGCAGAATTCTTGGGAAACATATGCTTTTATGATTTTATCCAAATTTTATAATTAAAAACCTATCGTAGAAAACGGTTTTTTTTGTTCATTCTGTAAGATTTCATTTATTTTCCTCATACAATTGTCCGTCTTGAATTTTTATTTGTATAAAATATTACACTATTTTCAAACCGAATCAGAGTGAAACAATGAAATTAAGGAACATGAAACCTGAAAATAATATGAAGACTTTAGATTCTCTGTAATTAAACAATATTCGAAATTAAAGTTTAAAACATTGAACACTTCTAAAGACATAAATTTTTTTTGTTCTAAGAAAAAAATAGACTCAGGGTCTAATTTTGTGACAAGGAATGGGCCTTAATCCATTTCTAAGCCAACAAATATTTTCTGGTGTGATAAAATTAACTTTAAAAAAAATGTAGATTGGTCTTTTTTTTGTGTTTCAGAAACTTAGAATTACACAAATGAAAGTATGGAACAATATTTAAAATCGTGAAAAAATGAAATTATTACGAAATTTTTATGTTAGTTTATTAAACCAATCGGAAGCTTTCAATCATGAAAATTCTATAGATAGAAGCATATCGAGAATACCAAAATTATAAATAGCGCAATTCCAATTTTTAATTTTAAAACTGAGTTTCGAATTTGTAAAGTTTGAAGTTAGATATCTGCATTAAAAATTTAATGGAAAAACATATTTCCTCAGGCATTCAAATTTTCAGTGTGTTAAGTCTGATTATTTTTTAAATATTTAAAAAATGAAAACCTTTCTATAAACTTCATATAACTCCATTTCAAATTATCGATTACATAAATTTGATAAATCATGAATTGTGGACGCTATAAAAAGATTTCCAAATTTATTTTTACTGTAATATTTTTAATTTTGAAATTCTCCACATTAAAAATGTCCTAAAGTTTCAAATGATAAGAGAAGAAATTGGAAATATTAACGTTCTTTCAGAAGCATATTATATACAATCCTGTGAATTGTATTGAATTTTCGGTTATCTCAAATAAAAAATGAACTAGAAAAAAACTTTTGTTATAATTTTGTACATCATCAGAATGAAAATTGGAGACCAATTTTAAGTCCATGAAGTTTGTAATCTGAAAATCGAAAAATATTTTGAAATTTAAATCCCGATTAGATATTTTTTATTAAATTTCATTAGTCTTCTTATTTAAAAATACCCATAGTTTTAATGAGGTTTAATATAAATCTGTTATATTTCAAACGAGGTTTTTAATGATTCTATATTGGATGCGTTCAAATTTAGATGCAAATGTACTTTATAAATTGTTGAATTATCGACATTGAGTATAAAATTTCTTTTATATGAACAAATAGTTTTAGTATAAATTAATTAATGTAAATGTATGTAAATCATTCAAATACATAATTAATCTATGTGTTACATCTTTTTCAAAATTCGGGATGAGTAATTAAATATTTTTTATAAGCTTGGCTAGTAGTCCCGAATTTTCGGGATATCTATAGTTCATCCCCTTTTCCAACTCTCCCAATTTTTCGAACGACAAGACGCTTGATGAGAAAAAAACATTAAGGGGTTTACTTCAGAAAGAATATTTTAAGGTTTGCAGTGCACAACTAGGTAACCAACAAAATCGGAATTTTTCATGAGAGCGAAATGACATAACTTTCAAAGATAAAACAAAAGTTCACTCTCGAGCTAAAGGATTTATGAATTAAGGTCAAAAAAGTATGATTGAAAAAAAAATTCAATTCCGAGAAATTGAATGTTGAAGTTTACAAGTTTCATTAGAAAAAATTACCCAATTCCGAGTAAATCATTCAAGAATTTGGAGGTTCAAATATCATGGGTTTTGAAAATCGTTTCTGGTTAGCGACTGAAAATCTATTTTTCAATTTAAAAAGGAAATGAAAACTTGCTCCCGAGATATAGAAAAGCTAAATGAGAATAAAAACGTTTTCATCTAAAAGAAGTATCGCACTTTAATATGCGAGTTTTATTGAAAGGTCCATAAAAAGAGAAAAGTATACGTTTTGTTTATAAATAAATATCAATAATTTCAAGAAGTATCGTTTCTGATCGCTAGGAAAGAGTTAAGTGAAAAAAAAACATTTGAAAATAGCTTTTTAGTGCTGAAAAGTGGCAAATAGTTTTATGTAAAGGCTTTTTCTCTGAAAAAGAATTATTTTATTATTTCACTGTATATCAAAACAATTAGGAAAAGGAATATGGCCAGGAAAAGGTTTAAAAAAGGTACGGGATTAGGCAATTAAAAAAAAGAAGACAAAGATGGGAGACAAGTACAGAAAGTCAGTCATCTGATTTTAAATTACCAATCTTCTTATTCATGTTTTAAAAATGGAATTTCAAACAAATCCTTCTAAAACAAAATTTATTATCAATTTTTTAAGAATTTCGTATGCAAAAAGACTATTTTCAGCAAAAATGTTGGTTATCTAGTTCTGTACTGCAACCCTTCAATTATCTAAAATAGTGATTCGACAAGTGTTAATAATTTTAAATTGAATTAACAAAATTGAAACTTCTTTTTTAATAACTCCCCTAGAACTATATAAAACAGTGACTGAAGAAACAAGACCCGTATGAAATACTCTCTGAATTAAACAATGCATTAGTATAATTTAATAAGAAACAGTTTTCTCTGTCTGAGATTTTAATTAACTTAACATTTCCGTGAGATTTCGTTCCCAGGGGATTTTCGAACAAAAGAAATGATGCCTGTCCAATCCCGCTCTCTTTCTCCAGGCGTGCCGTTTTTCTATCGTTTAGTTGGCTGATATTGAATTCGACGAACTTTCACTGTTCGCTGCAGCGAATTTGTTTAGGTGTGGTCACGATACTATAAAAGCGTATTATGCTCTCTATAAGTCGCATAGGAAGGAAAAGCGGTAAATATAAAATTTTCCATACCTTTTACCATTTGGATTTCGCCTTAGACCGAAACAAATGCCGCGGATCAATCGACCCCCGACATGGCGCAAGTGATACTTTTCACTAAAAAAAAATGCTATAATAGACCATTAATCCGTCAAGCATTTGAGCGTGAACTCTGAAGTCAGAAAAGCCGCGGGCAAGTCAATAGATAATTTAATTTCTCGTGGGTGGTTCTTGGATAGTTGACTCATTTTATGGTTGTTACTTTGCCTTATAGAAAAATTGTTCGCATTGTGTATGAAGCCATTTTTCCGGGTCATTGAAATTAAAAAGTCCAAACTGTTAAAATGCAATATGTTTCTCAAATGAAGTAATCAAAATTAAACCAAAAATTAAAGGAGTCGAAATTGAACTCTTCTGATTTTTCGTGACTTTTAAAATTAAAGCTTGAAAGAATTTTCCTTCTAAAACTTTTGATTCAATCGTTTAATAAATGAACAAGCTGTTTAATGGAAAATTGGATATCAAATACTCTAAATGCCTAAGCTTCCAAGTCGAGATAAATATTACCTTTTAAAAAAATTGTTAAATGTTCAACCCAAGAACGAATTTTTGACAAAACAGTTTAGTTTTCAAGTTAAAAAGTGGAATGGTTGAAAAATTAGTTGACTTTTTAATAAGTAAATTGTATTTCTAACTAAATAGGTGAATAGTCAACCAAATTTTCAAACAAAAAAGATTCAACTTCAACCAAAAATTGTTGCCTTTTCAACCAAATAGTGGAATTTTCAAACTAAAAAAACGAATTTCTTATGTTAGAAGACACTTTCGCTATAAACCTGAGAGGGTGAATTTTCAACAAACAAGACCATTTTCGACTAATAAAAATGAACTTTCAACCTCATAGTTAAATTTTCAAACCAAAAATACGAAATTGTTAGACGACATTTGAATTATCAATCTGAAAATTTGAATGTTTTATAAAAAATATAAATTTCACAGACAAATAGTTAAGTTCATAACCAAGAAGAAATGCATTTTTAACTCAAATTGAAATTTTTTGCAAATGAGTTGAGTTTTTAAGTTAAAAAGTTGAATGGTTTAGAAACTAGTGGGCTTTTTAATCGCATGAATAAATTGCGAAGCAAACTTTTGAATAATTGACCAATCGGTCGAATTAAAAAAAAAACAGTTGCATTTTGAAACCAAATAGATGCATTTTTTAGAAGAAAGTTCAATTACCAACGTGAAAGGATGAACTTCTAACAAAAAAGATCAGCTTCAACCAATGAGGACGAATTTTTTACCAAATACTTAAATGTTAAAAAAATGAATTTTCAATCCAACAGGTCTTCTCCAAAAGATAGTTGAATTTTGAACAAAAAAGATCATTTTCAGCCAAGAAAGATGAATTTTTAACCGAAAAGGATTACTTTTCTACAATTAAAGGTAAATTTTTTATCGAAAAATAGGAATTATGTACACAAAAAAACGCATATCCAACAAAGCAGTTGAGTTTGCTAACAAAAAGATGACTTTTCATCAAAAAGATTGATATTTTAACGAAATAATTGAATTTCCAAGCAAACGGTCAAATTTTCAAACAAAAAAGATTCAACTCCAAACAAAAATAGTTAAATTTGAAAAAAAGGATTACTTTTCTACCACGAGAGGTGAATCTTCAATCTAACAGTAAGAATTTTCCATCCAAAAGACAAATGTTCAACGAAAGAGTTGAATTATTGAACAAAAAAGATGTATTTTTAACAAAATAATTGACTTGTAAACTAAATAGTTGACTTTCCACCAAAAGGTAGAATTTTTAAACAAAAATGATTGAATTTCTACCACAATCAGTTGCATATTCAACCAAACAGTAGAATTTTTAAACCAAAAAGATGATTTTTTTAGAAGACAGTTGAATATCTACCTAAGAGTATAAATTAAAAATAACAAAATCATTTTCAACGAATAAAAGTGACTTTTGACCTAAATATAGTTGAGTTTAAAAAAAACAACTAATTTCCAACCAAACAGTTTCTTTAACAACCAAACAGTTGAACTTCCGATAAAAAAGGAAGAATTTCCAACCAAATAGTTAAATTTTTAACCAAATAGTTCTACTATCAACCTTAAAAATTGAATTTTTCAGACGACGGTTGAATTTTCAACAAAAAACTTCACTTTGAACCAAGAAAGTCCGATTTTTAACGAAGAAAGTTGACTTTTCTACCATGAAACATGAGTTTTCAATCCAAAAGAATGGATTTTCTACTCAAGAAGACGAATTTTCAACAAAACAGTTGAAATTTAGACCAAAACTAAAAAAATTAAATTTCAACCAAGTAAAGTTGGATTTCCTTATTGGGTTCTATTGATTCATTTCGCATTTTTGCAGAAAAAAGATAAAAAGGGGAAAAGGGGGGGTTTCTTTAAATTACTGGAAAAATATGAATTCCTTAAAAAGGGGAAAGAAGGGAATAGATGAATGAGTGTGGAGACTATAACCAAATTTGAAATTGATTGATTTGAAATTTTTTCGATCTAAAATTATGCAATAGGAAGAAGAGTCTGCAGTCTGCAAATGAAATTCAATATATTGGCTTTTCTTACTCGAATAAATATTTTTACAAATATTTTTTATTATTACGGACATTTTGATACGTGCTGCTGCTGGAATTGAAGTAACCATTACTTTATAAACTTCAAGGGCTTTAAATGAAAATTTAACATAAATTCCAGTCCACGTAAAGATTTCCTGTCATTTCCCGGTCTTGAAAAATTCCCAGTGTCCTGGTCCAGTGGCCACCCTATTTGATTCAAAAATGATGAAGACATTGCACAATAAAAAATATAATTGACATCTAGGTATAGAGATGTGAATTTAATTGTAATTTTAAATGTAGTAGTTATCTGAGCAGACAGCTGTTTCTTCATTGTGCATTGTTTTGACTTTTGACCCACTTTCGGATGATAATTTGATATCTTGGGAAAGCTTCAAAAAGAAACTTATAAAAATATTGTGATGTGTGGTAAGAATTATTTTTATTGTAACTAAATTTGAATCTCCCTTCATAATTTTATCATATATTATATTCGTTTCCTTCTTTAAAATAGTATTGTTAATTAATAGGTCGCACAACAGGACATAAAAGCTGGAGAACAGTTTCTGTTCTCATTTTTATAATTGGGCACCTTATTATACGTATATATGATGCTACTTATGTAACTGAAAATGATAGAAGGTTAACTAAACTGAACATCTGGAAATAAATAAAAATAATGATTTATTTCTCGCTTAATTGGTCATCTACTCTCGATGATAGTCTATAAAAGTTTCATAAGTTTGCGGTTGTTCGGGGCCAGTGAAACAGGACGAATTGACTTGTTAGAAAAGTGCCACTTACGTCACTTTTTTTGAGCGATGTCTCAATAAATCGTCACAGGTGAAGCATTGTGCGAACGATGGATTGCACGAGAGATCGATCTTTCCTTCGAAATTCGCGGTTAATGGAAAATGGAATCAGTCGGTTGTTTAAAAATCAGCAGAGATCACAAAGCGAGGAGAACTCGCGAGAATGCTATTCCCACGTTCATCGCAATCCCAATTAAGAGTATATATGAAGTAATACAATTTCTAATGACAAAGTAGCTGATAATATTTCTACGAAGCCATAATTGGAAAAATCCTTGCCGCATGAAATTAATTATTGAATAAACAAACTAAAGATATATCAATTTGATCATATATTAAATTCAATTAAATTGTAAATCAAGTAAATGATCACAGGCGGAAAAATTATGCATAGTGGGAAATAATATATATATATATATATATATATACATACATATATAATTTTCATTTGTTTGATACATTTTCTGTATAAAACAAATACATAATAATAAATGATATATATAATCTTTCCGCCTGGGATTTTAAGTACATACAGTCTTCCAGAATTAATTTAATTGAAGTCAGAGAATGTGATAAGAGTAGACACATGCTTTTTAATTTATTAAATGATTTCAATTAATTATGAAGTGGAAATATGAAATTCATATTATTACAAAATTTTTATATTCTGTGATATCTATTGTATAAAATGAACTTCAGAATTATTATACATATCATATTTTTGTACAATATTTAGACATTTTAACAATTTAACCGTTGCATTTTTCTTAATACATTCCCTGAAATCCAATGAAATTTTATTAAAAATAGTAATTGTCAACGGAAATACTAACATAAGATAACATTACAAAAATTTGTTCTGAATTGTTGTGAATCTTCTATGAAATATAATTTTTTTTTATTTTCACAGTTTTGTTGAAAATGGCCGATTTTGGTAAAAAATAATAATATAATCAAACATTGTTATGAAAGTAAAAATGTTATGAATTCAATGATTCTGAATGATAATCTAAAAAATGATATGATTTTTTGAATTGGAAATACTAATTTTCAGCGAAAAAAACTAACATGACAAAAAATTGTTTCAAATTGTAAATATTCTTTAGAATATAATTATTCTTGATCGAAATAACTGATTTCTGGTAAAAAAAACTTTAACAAAAGCGAAAAGCGTAAATTGTCGAAAAATTGAAAATATTTGAAATACAATAATTTTGTATTCAAAATACCCATTTCAAGTGTCAAACGCCATTATAACGGAAAAGTGTTCGAATTGTGATTTCCGGCGAAAAACGCTAACATTAAATATGTAAAAAATTAGAATTGAAAGTCTTCTTTTGATATGAAAATTTTTTTTTATTGGAATAGCCAATTTCCGATGGGAAATGATAACATAACCATAGATTGTTCAAAAATTGTGAAGATTCATTGAAATCCATACTAATTTTTGACGAAAAACACAAACATAATATAACAAAAAATTGATCCAAATTATAAATCTTCCTTTAACCCTCGCAGAAATCGCCATATATTGTCCCTATTACCAATCTGGCCCCGATCGGGCTGGCATGATCCGGCCCAGATAGGGCTAATTTCATGGCCCAGAGTCGTGCCATACCAGGTTGTCCGTTTTTCAACGCCACCGAGTCAGAGAGTTCGAGTGGCGTGAATTACGCTAAATTTGGTATCGGAGTGGTAGTAGTGGTACTGTCGTTCACTGAATTGACAGGTGCATTTCAGTTTAAACTTTTGATGTTACATAAATATTAATTAGGTTTAATAAAATTATGCCAAAGTGTAAGAAGAGCACATTGTGGGTTCGGAAGCAATGTTCCCAACATTGAAATCGAGTCTACTTCGCCAGTTAATCAAGTCCTTTTTTGTGTTTTATGTTACAAACGTAATCTGTATTAATCAGTTTAATAAATAACGTAGAAGTTCTTTTCAAGTGCAGAAAATTTAGTTTAATCTATTGGCAGATATATTTCTCAAATTTTGCGAAGGTACGTAAGAATATTAAATGTTTTTCTGAAACAGAACCTCACTTATCTTCATACACCTGCTTTTATTTATTTCAATGTTCATAGGATAACTGAAAAGTAAATGTTAACCTTTCTTTTACAGTGAAAAGTTAAAAATTATTTCAACCATTGTATTTGTCAAGGAACCATACCAGTTATTGCTCAATTTCATTCGTTCAGGCAGACGTCGATCAACACGATATTATTTAATGAAAAGGAATGCGACTGCACCAGAAGAACGGCCAGAATTTAACATCCAAATAGTTGGTCATGTAGGTTAGTTAAAAAAATATATATATTTACTGCACTTTTTTCTGGTTCACAATTTCTGTTTTACAGAAAATTTATAAACAAAAACAAAGATGTAGAAAATTGAATAAAATGTTGTAATACTTATCAGGGTGTCTAACCTACCTGGAAAACCTGGAATTTCCAGGAAATTTGTATATAACTGAAAAAACCTGAAAATGTCAGGGAATTTTTTCGAGGTCATGTTTATTTTTTTTCATTGCAATATAAAATTGAATAACAATAATTCTTCATTGGCAAAAGTAAATTTATATTACTGTATTGAACTATTTTATTGAATTTAGTTTTTTTTGTTTAAAATCAATTTTTTAACTGAAAATTTAACTATTCTATTTTTGGTTGAAAGTTTATCGTTTTTAGTTGAAAATTCAAGTATCTCGTTAAAAATTCATTCACTTGGTTAACAAAATTTCATTTTGGTAGAAAATTAATCTTCTTGGTTAAAAATTCATCCTTTCCTTGAAAATTCAGCAATTTGTTTGCAATTTTCTCTTTCTGTTGACTGAAAAATATTTTTTCGTTGAACATTCAACTCATGTTGAAAATTTTTTCTTTGGTTGAACTCGACTGATTTTGATTTCAAATGAAAATATTTTTTGGTTGAAACATCAACTACTATATTTTTCTTTCAGGATTCATCTTTCTGCAATATAAAATCGAATAAGAATAACTCTAAATTTACGAAAATAGCTTTATATTGCTGTTTTTAAATATTTTGTTGAAATTTCATTTTTTTGTTGTAGTTTGGAATTGTTTTTCAACTGAAACTTTACCTATTCTATTTTTGATTGAAAATTGATCGTTTTAGTTGAAAATTCAAGTATCTGGTTGAAAATTTATCTTTTTTGTTGAAAATTCTTTTTTGGTTTAATTCAACTATTTTTGATTAAAATGTAAAATCTTTTTTCGATGAAATCTTCATTAATTCATTTTTCGTTTAGATGTTATCTTTTTCGTAATGAGAATTGAATTACTCAATTAAAAATTAAACTCTTTCGTTGAAAAATAATTTTCTTTGGTTGAATACTCATTTTAATTGAAAATTCATCTCTTTGATTGAAAATTGAGCTATTTTGTTGGAAATTTGTTTCATTATTTGTTAAAAATTAATTTTTTTTTAACTGAAAATATAACTTTTAAAGTTGAAAATTCCATCATTTTAGTTCAAAATTTATCTTTTTGGTTGAAAATTAAATTCTATTAGTTAAAGATTCATCATTTTAGTTAGAAATTCATCTTTTTGGTTTAAAATTCAACTATTTCAGTGTAAATTGAATATTCCATCATTTTAGTTCAAAATTTATCTTTTTGGTTGGAAATTAAATTGTGTTAGTTAAAGATTCATCATTTTAGTTAAAAATTCATCTTTTTGGTTCAAAATTCAACTATTCCAGTTAAGCATTATATTAGTTGAAAATTCATCACTTTGTTTGAAAATATAACTTATTTTTTGGCAAATTAGTTTTTTTATAGTTTTTTTTTAAACTGAAAAGGTAACTATTCTAATTGAATGTTCCAATAGTTCAGTTCAAAATGTATCTCTCTGGTTGAACAATAATTTTTTTAACAGAAAATTAAACTATTCATTTTTGATAGACAATTTATCTTTTTTAGTTGAAAATTCATCTTGATTTATCTATGAGCATTGACGCCAGACTTCGTAAATCTTTTAAAATTGTTATGAAGAAATATTTCAATAGAGAAGTCGTTTTAACCCTAACTGCGGTTAAACAAATTCCGGGAAAACATGTTTTCAAGGAGTTCAAGTTTTGTTCATGCTTGCAAGGTACGTATCATTTATACATTATATAATTTAAATTATATTTGAATAATATTCAAACTCTTTACAAAAACTAAAATCTCATTGTATTTTTAGATGTGGCTTGTGCCAAATTCAAAGCCACAGAGGAGAATGTTCTTTCTCACATAAGCAAAATATTTAGCAATGGCAAAGTTTGGGATGGCAATCGCAAACAACGAAAAACTTAAACCATTGTCATAATTTTAAGTTAATAAATAATGCAGTTCAATTTATCTTGTGTCATATTAATTATTTAGATTAAAAAAGCTTCATAATTTTTATTCTAACTCAATTTAACTCAATCGGGACCTGATGGGGTACCGACTTGGCTCTGACCCGGCACACCGATCGGGCTAACAAGTTCGGCCCAGACTGGGCCGTGCGTTTCATGACGGGTCTGATCCGACCTGCCTTCCCGATCGGGGCCCCATTTGGCCACATCGGGCCCCGGTCGGGGCCACGGCAAAATTTCTGCGAGGGAAGTTTGATTATTTTTGTCTAGAATAACCGATTTCCGGCAAGAAACATTAACATAACCTTAAATTGTTGAGAAATGATCCATTTTATTTGAAATCTATTTCCATAATTCCGAAAAGAACCGCTAGCCTAACCTATAATTGTATACAAAAATTTTAAACTTCTTTGAAATCTAATGATTTGTTCACTGAAAATTAAAAATGTTGTTAGAAATATAATGATTTTTGTTTTAAAATACCAATCTTTTGTATATAATGTTAAGGTAACCTAAGATTACTAAAAAATTATGAACTTTCAAAATACAAATATGCTTAAAAATTTCAATTTACAGTCAAAAATACTAACAAAAACGTAAATTGTTGAAACATTTTAATCTTTGAAATGGAAAAATTTTTTATTGAAGAAACCCATTTCCAGTGTAAAGCGCTAACATAAACTTGAATTGTTGAAAATTAGAAATATTGATGCTGATTCTTGTTAAAAAACGCTGAATTCCGGTGAAAAAAGCTAACCTGATCTAAAAATTTTAGAATTCTTAAGATTTCTTCGAAACTTTATGATTTATATTAAAATTGGTATTCAGAATACTTTTTTCCAGCGAACTCACAAACAAAAAACATGTACATTATTTTCAATAATTTATTAGTTAATTTGAAAGTTACAATTTACCTGCGCCATAGTGTTAAAAACGACAAATGTTTCACAATTCGCATAATGTCTTCTATGATTTTGTTATGAAGCAAGATTATTTGTAGATTTAACTTTCAAAATTTTTAATTGGAGATATAAAACAACTTTTTAGATAGGAGATTTCATGCGAATTAAAAGTTCAATTTTCCAAATATATTTTTTTAATGAAAAATATTAAAAGCTTATACAACAAATAATGAAGAGAATTGAAACTGACGTAATTTCACACTGAATAAGTTATATCAGGAGTATTTTGCTAAAGTTGATTGAATCCGTGCGGTCTGACTTGTAACGTGCATTTACTACTGCGGAAGACGCCGCTTCATTAGCAATGTTTAGGGTAATCATTCACTTTAGCTTGATTTCAAGCACGCCGCAGCTATCTTCTATCTCGTCAAAAAAAAAAAAAAAACATTTCAAAGGAACGATAAGCATTCTCTGTTATGCATTTCTATATTTCACAATGCGCAGAGACGGCAAACTTTGTTACAAAGTGAGAGTGACAGCAGTTATACTTCTAGCACTGTTATTACGTTACATAAATATCAACATATTTTACATACGATACTAGTAATTACTAGCTTCGTAATAAAAGAAAAGAATGTTGTGGAAATGATATACAGTCATAAAAGCGACTGACAGGTCATTTTCCACGCTGAACTTGAAGAAAAAGGTAGAGGAGATAATTTCTGCTTTTGCAGTCTCTAACTTCCAACAAAGTCCCATGGGAAAGATTATATTTATATGGAATTAAATGAGGGACAAGAAAAATATGCTGGAGAATTTTTTCGAGATTATTCTTTTTTATTATATTATATTATGTTTGAATATCAAGATTCACGGTAATGTTAGTTATCTCAGCCAATTCTTCACTAAACTGAATCTAGCAGATTCAGGAAATATAAAAAATGTATCTATTTTAATAATTAGACACACTTACAGCCTGTAAAATTTAACCGATTAGTACACAAGATTCAAGATAAGTCTATTGGATTGAATTTTTCATCCAGTTTCCAAGAATATTGGATTCATTGATTCTTTTTTCAGATTCAGTAGGGGAAAACAGTACGAGGTAGATGAAAAAAGTTTTCAAATCCTGATATTGATAATTGGTGAACAACTGAGGAAAGCATTACATACCGCATCAAAGCTTTCAAAATAACAATATCATCATGTGAATTATATTACCTATTTATGCTATATTTTATGCTTCATAATACATTGAAATTTTATTGAGATGTAATTGGCTATTTATTTAAAAGCTTTTTGGTTAGCAGGACTTACATGATTGTTCTTGCAACCTAAAAGTAGCAAAATTATTTTGAAACCCAAGCCCAACTTGTCAAGAATTTATTCACCTCGTACCGAATGATACTTCTCATAAAAATACGTGGAATATATATTGTATGAAAATTAAGAGAGTAATTATTTGAATTTTAATTCCTTAAAAGATGATGCTCTTTCAGTGGACAAAATTTTTATCGCTGTTTCGAAAACACATTTTTAATTTTTCAACTTAAAAAATAGAAAGTTACTACACAAAACTTGTTTTGAATATCGCTACTCATAAAAAAATACTGAACAACTTTTTTTTTTAAATCCCGTCACTTTTGCCTTTTATTCAGTTCGTACTGATGTCCACCTCGTACTGCTTTTCCGTACAGTTTATGATAAAAAAACGATTTTTTGGTAATTAGACACACCCAAAACACACACAAAAAAACATTTCAAAAGAAAAACAAAATTATTTTGGAATCTGTTTAATCTATTTACCTTATTTGCTCAATATTTTTCTATGAGAATCTGACATACGGTGTGCGAATCGCATAATACAACAAGTAAATTTGAAAATGTGACTCATTTGAGAAACATTTGAAACAAGTGAGAAAACATGATTACTTTCTCTAAAAATGAGTTAGAAATTCAGATTAAATTATTAAAAATTATGGTGATACTATGGAAATAAGAACAAGGAAAAATCAATTAAAAAAACAAAACTCAAAAAGAGGACCTCTGAATTATAACCGATCTCGAATTTTTATTCTTTGCAACATTTTTGAATACAATATATGTAATTACAGTCTACACTCTTCAATCGATTGATATAAAAATTTCAAGATAAGTATGTTGAATGGAGTTCTTTATCCGTTTTTTAT
>CAKNXH010061663.1:423-13900 GCA_932178445.1 Andricus quercusramuli
TTTTACTGAAACTTTAACTATTTTATTTCAAGATGAAATCTTCAGGTGAAAATTCTAACTTTTTTTTAATTCGTCTCTGGTAGAAGTGTTATTCATCATTTTAGTTAAAATTCATTTCGTTCTTCGGAAATTTAACTATTCTGTTGAAAAATCGCATTTTTTAATATTGAAATTAATTTTTTTTAACTGAAAATGTAAACAGTTTTTCTTTTTTGCTATAAAATTTATTTATTTTTTTATTAAAAATTCATTTATTTTGTTGTGAATGACTTTTTTGGTTTGAAAATTTAAGTATTTGGTTAACAATAATTGATTTTTTGTTCGAAAATTCATCATTTTAGTTGAAATTCATTTTGTTCGTTTAAAATTGAACTAATTTGTTAAAAATACGATTTTTCTTATAGTTTGAAATTAATTTTTCTATCTAAAAATGTGAACAGTGTTCCCTTTTTGCTTGACAATTTCTTTTTCTCAGCTAAACATTTCTTTATTTTGTTGTGAACGTCTTTTTTTGGTAGGAAATTCATCTTTTGGTTTGAATATTTAATTATTTGGTTGACAAATGATTTTTTTTAATTCATCACTGTAGTTAAAATTAATTTCGTTCGTTTAAAATTGAACTACTTTGTTAAAAATTAGATTTTATTATAGTTAAAAATTAATTTTTCTAACTCAAAATGTGAACAGTGTTTCCTTTTTGCTTTAAAATTTCTCTTTTTTCGTTGAAAATTGATTTATTTTGTTGTAAATGTATTTTTTTGGTAGAAAATTCATCTTTTGGTTTGAAAATGCAATTATTTGGTTAATAATTGATTTTTTGTGCTTGAAGATTCATCAGTGCAGTTAAAATTCATTTCGTTGGTTGAAAATTTAACTATTTGGTTGAAAATTCGATTTTCGCACTTGAAAATTTCTCTTTTTCAGTTGAACATTTATTTTGTTGGAAACATGTCTTTTTTAGTTAAAAATGTAATTATTTTGGTAGTAAATTCAACTTTTTTGTTGAAAATTTATATTTTTTGTTTGAAAACTCAACTGTTTTGCAGGAAATTCGTCTTTTTGGTTTAACAACTTAATACTTCCGATGAGATTCTTTTCTTTATTGACTGAAAACTCTTTCTTGAAAATTTCTTTTTTTGATTCCAAAATTAGTCTCCTTTTGTTATGTTTCGTATTTTTTGGTTTAATTGAGCTTTTTTTTAAAGAAACTTAAAATATTTTGTGGCGAAAATATCAACTATTACACTTTTTCTTGACAATTTATTTTTTATCGACGATTCATCATTTTGGTTAAAAATAAACTTAGAAAGAAACATTTTTTTGAATTAACATTATTGATCTGCTGGACGTAAGGTTTTTATACCTAAAATAAAAATATCTTCCTAATGTTGATAATAATTGATATCAAGTTAATATGTTAAATTAAACTAGATCTTGAAAATTAGGAAAAAATTTGTCTTCAAATTACTTTCATTTATTTCTAAACTAATTTTTTTTATTGCAGCTCGATTCTTACATTTATTCTTTCCTGACTTGTTTTGTGAAACGGCTTATGAACTCTTCTATTCAAGGGTTGGCCAACACACGAGTGTTGGAAATTACTGGAATGATCCACATCACCAGGTTTGTATTAAAAAAATAGAATGGGATTGTTTACCACTCACGTGTTGTGTGAAAATTCAAATTTAATCTATAAAAATAGCTTATTTTACATAAATTACTAATAAAAGTTTATAGTTCATTTATAAAATAGAGTCAAAGTGTCAATCATTCAGTTTTATAAGAAAAAAATTAATATTTTAACAACTGGTCACTTTTTCTCGCATAGTTTTGAATTTCACAAATATAACATTCTTTTTTATTGAAATAACGTTTCAGAGTACATGTTTTCAGAAGTTTTATATTTTTTATATCGAAAACTAAAAACAGGCATATTTTCAAATTAAAAAACCAAACTGTATTGGAGAAAAATCGTCTTTTTTTTGTTGAAAAATCATGATTTGTTGAAAATTTGTCCTTTTTGGTTGAATTCAACGGCTTTTATTTTAAAATTAATTTTTGTTGAAATATAAAATATTACATTTTACGTTGTTTGTGGAATATTCATCTCTCTGGTTTAAAATAAACTATGTATTTTATTGATTAACAATTAATCTTTTCGGTTGAAAAATCATTTTTCGGTTGAAAATTTAACTAGTTTTTAAAAAATTCGTTTTTCTCTTTTCTTGAAAATTGATCTTTTCAGTTGAAAATTACACTACGTGTTTTTTAAAATTGATGTTTTTAAAGAAAATTATTCATCTTGTTTGAAAATTCATTTATTTTAGTTAAAAATTCATTTCTTTGTTCAAAAATGCAACTACTTTGTTAAAAACTTAACTGCTTTGTTAATAATATTTTTTTTGGGTTAAAAATTAATTTGTTGGTTGAAAACTCGACGTTTTGGTAGAAAATTAATTTTCTTGTGTGAAAATTAATTTTTTTTGTTGAAAATTCATTATTTTTGGTTGAAAATTTATATTTTTATTTGAAAATTTAACAATTTTGTTAAAAGTTCGTTTTCTTTTAGCAAAAAATTTACTTTTTTTATTTAGAACTTCAAGTATATAGTTGGAAATTATGTATTTGGTTGAAAATTTATCTTTCTAGTAGAAACTTAATCTTCTTGTTTGAAAATTCATCTTCTTGGTTAAAAATTTAACTATTCTTTCAAAAATTCGTTTTTCTTTTCTTAAAAATAGATCTTTTTAGTTGCAAATTCAACTATGTGTTTGAAAATTGACTCATTTTAAGACAATTATTCTTCTTGTTTGCTCATTTATTTATTTTGGTTGAAAACTCATTTCTTTGGATAGAAATTTACCTACTTTATAAAACAAAATTTTTTTGGTTAAAAATTAATTTTTCAGTTGAAAATTCATTAGTTTTGTTTAAAAAGTTAAGTATTTCGTTCAAGTCTCCTTTTTTGCTGAAAATTATTTTTTTAACGGAGAATTGAACTATTTCATTTTTGGTTGCAAATTTATTCATTTTAGTTGCAAATTCATTTCTTTCGATGAAAATTTAACTATTTTATTGAAAAATTGTTTTCTTTTTGTTGAAAATCAATTTAAGAACTTAAAAATTGAGTGTTCTATTTGGTAGAAAGTTAAACTCTTTTCTTAAAAATCAATTTTTTGGTTAAAAATTCATCATTTTGATTAAAAAATTATCTCAACGGATGAAAATAGAGCTACATTTTTGAAAATTCCCTTTTTATTTGGCTGAAAAATATTTTTTTACTGCCAATTTAACTATTCCGGTTAAAGCTTTATCTATTTTGTTGAAAATTATTTTTTTTTTTTTTGGTTATTATTATATGTTATTTTGGTTTGAAATTTAACTATTCCCGTTGAAGATTCATCACTTAAGTTAAAAATTCATCAGTTTGGTTGAAAATAAATTTTTTTTAGTTCAAAATTCAGTTACAGCTGAAGGTTAATAATTTTAGTTGAACATTCATCACATTGATTGAAAATATTGGCAGAAAAAGCATATTATTTGTTGAAAATTTTTAAACTGATCTTTTTAGTAGAAATTTCATCTTTTTGGTTGAAAATTCATTTCTTTGGTGGAAAATTTAACTGTTTTGTTGAAAACTCGTAATTTTTTTGGTTAAAAATTAATTTTTTTTAGTTAAAAATTCACTTTAATTATTCAATTTATTGTGGGAAACTCACCTATTTTGATAGAAAACTGAACTATTGGTTGAAAATCTATCTTTTTTGGTAGAAATTTTTGTTAAAAATTCATTTCTTTGGTTGAAAACTCAGCTGTTTTGTTGAGAATTCGTTATTTTTTTGGTGAAAAATTAATTTTTTTTTTTAGTTGAAAATGTACTTCAAACATTCAATTTTTTGTCGAAAATTTACCTTTTTTAATAGAAATGTAATCTTTTTCATTAAAAAGTTATCTGAAAATCTAACTATTATTCCAGTCGAATATTCCATAGTTTTAGTTAAAAATTCATCCCTTTTGTTGAACATTTCAGTTTTTTACTAAAAATTTAATTATTCAATTTTTGGTTAAAAAATCTTTTTTTTTAATAAAAATTCAATTATTCTAGTTAAAGATTCATAATTTCACTTAAAAATTCATCTTTCTGATTTAAAGTTCAACTATTTCAGTCAAATATTCAGTTTTATTTGAAAATTCATTCAACTTATTCCAATTGAAAATTCTATAGTTGTAGTTGAAAACCCATCTGTTTGGTTAAACATTAATTTTTTAAACTTGAAATTGGATTATTGAAGTTTAATCTTCAAATTAAAGTTGAACATTCAACTGTTTTTTTTAATTGGTCTTTTTGGCTTAAAAACTCAAGAATTTGGTTGAAAAATAACCTATTTTGTTGAAAAATCGTATTTTAAATGAATTCTACTGTTTTTTATATTAAATTCGAATCTTTTTTGGTCATTGTATCAAATATTACATTTTTCTTTAACAATTCATCTTTTTTAGTCAGAAAAAATTCAACTATTTTGTTAAAATTTGAACTACTTTCTTGAACATACATTTTTTTGTTTAAAGTCCATGAATTTGAATAATAATTCAAAAAATTTTTTATTTCATATACTTATACTTAAAATGCAGTGCATATTTTGGTAAAATTAATGTAGGCAGTATATATCATTCAATTTGAACCATTTAAATTTCTAACTTTTCCAGTAAAAATTTGGATTTTCAAAAAGATAGATGAATTTCTAACCTAATAGTTGAATTTTCAACCAAAAAGATTAATTTTTTACCAAAAATACGATTTTTTAAAACAATACATTAATTCTCAATGAAAAAATTGAATTTTTAACTGAAAAAGATCAATTTTCAAACGATGAATTTTCAACTAAAATGATTAATCTTTAACTGAAATAGTTGATTTTTTAACCAAAAAAATGAAAAAAATAATTTACAACAAAAACAAAACTAATTTTCAACAAAATTAGTTACATTTTCAAACAAAGTGATGAATCTTCAACTGGAATAATTGAATTTTCAACCAAAAAGATTAGTTTTCTAGCAAAAAGGCGATTTAAAAAAAAAATACATCAACTCTCAATTAAGCAATTGAATTTTCAACCAAAAAATATCAATTTTCAAACAAATAGCTGAATATTGAACTAAAAAAGATCAGTTTGAAAAATGAAAATATGAAATATTTAAAGAAAAATGAAATAGTTAAATTTTCATTTAAAAAAAAAAATTAATTTTCCACACACAAAAAATTTATTTTAAAAAGAAATTCAATTTAACTTTCAACCAAGTAGTTTTATTTTTATGCAAAAAGATCAATTTTTAACTAAAATGATGAATACCTAGCTGGGAATATTTGAATTTTAAACCAAGAAAATGAATTTTCTACCACAAAAACGATTTTTCAACAAAATACATGAATTTTCAACTGAAATGATTAATCTTTAACTGAAATAGTTGATTTTTCAACCAAAAAAATGAAAAAACTAATTTACAACAAAAACAAAACTAATTTTCAACAACATTCTTACATTTTCAAACAAAGTGATGAATCTTCAACTGGAATAGTTGAATTTTCAACCAAAAAGATCAGTTTTCTAGCAAAAAGGCGATTTAAAAAAAATACATTAACTCTCAATTAAGCAGTTGAATTTTCAACCAAAAAATATCAACTTTCAAACAAACAGCTGAATATTGAACTAAAAAAGATCAGTTTGAAAAATGAAAATATGAAATATTTAAAGAAAAATGAAATGGTTAAATTTTCATTAAAAAAAAATTAATTTTCCACACACAAAAAATTTATTTTAAAAACAAATTCAATTTAACTTTCAACCAAGTAGTTTTATTTTTAAGCAAAAAGATAAATTTTCAACTAAAATGATGAATACCTAGCTGGGAATATTTGAATTTTAAACCAAGAAAATGAATTTTCTACCACAAAAACGATTTTTCAACAAAATACATGAATTTTCAACTGAAATGATTAATCTTTAACTGGAATAATTGATTTTTAAATCAAAAAGAAGAATTTTCAACCAAGAAGATTAATTTTATACTAAATAAGATGAATTCTCAATAAAATACATGAATTTTCAATTAAAAAGATAAATTGTCAATCAACAATTGAATAGTTAAACTTTCACTTAAAAATTAATTATTAACATTAAATTACAAACAAGATTAATTTTCAATCCATGAGATTAATTTCTACTAAAAAAATGAAAATTTTCTAAAAAATAATAAAATAATAATAGAATAAAAAAAATAAAAATAGTAAAAAAAATAATTGTTCAACTAAATATTGAATAGTAACATTTTCAATAACAAAAATAATTTTGAACGAGAAAAAAACAAACAATTTTCAACAAAAGAGTAACTCTCAAGTAATTAAATCTTCTTTCGGAAAATATGAATTCGGAACCAAAAATGTGGTAGCTGATATTTCAAACAGAAAAGATTACAATTTTGGCTACATTATTGTTGCTTTTCGGTTACTGTTTTACTATTTTTTGAAGCTTGAGCCGTTCCGAGCTCTGTAATTTAAGTACGGTCCCCATAACGATTATAATAATTTGTTCTCCTTCGTTTCAGAAACTCTACTACGAGTATAGCCAATTTCTTCCATTTATAAATAATGAAATGAATTCGACCAATACGACTGATTTCAAGGCTGGCCTTACGAAACTGCGGAAGATAGTTCTTATCGGAGGTCCCGACGATGGGGTTATCACACCATGGCAAAGCAGCCAATTTGGCTACTACGACGATAATGGAACGGTAGTAGACCTTCGAGATCGTCCCACCTACCGAAACGATTTAATTGGCCTAAAAACCTTGGACAAAAAGAAAAAATTAATTCTACACACTGTGCCGGGCGTTTCTCACTTTGAGTGGCATATCAACGTTTCAATAGTAGATCAATTTATACTTCCATATTTAGATTAAACGATTCATTCTTGAAATTTCATGACTCAGGCCTTTTCAACAATCAAAGACAATGAATCGAACAAAGTAGAACACCGGCCTCGGACTCACTACACTATTTCACACTTTTTACACTTATTTATTAATTTTTTCAACTAAAAATTTGAATTTTGCGGAAAATTCTTTTCTGATAGACTAAGAAACTTTTATTTGATTAAAAATCAATGTTAAAAAAAATAAAATAATATTGTTACCTTAAAATTTAATTATTCCATATTTGGTGAAAAATTTATATTTATTAGTTGAAAATTGAACTTGGTTGAAAATTCACGTATTATCCTGAAAATTCCTTAACTTGTTGAATTTCAATTTTTTAACTCAAAATATAACTATTCTATTTTTGGTTGAAAATTTTTATTTTTTTTATTCATTAAATTAAATTGAAAATTTATTTATTGAATTTATCAAATTCGTCAATTTGGCTTGAAAATTCAAAAAAATTTGTAAATGTTTTTTTATTGACTGAAAATTTTTTATGGTTGAAAATTCAACTCTTATGTTAAAAATTGGTCTTTTTGGTTTGAAAATTCATCTCTTATCGTAGAAATTTCATATTTTTTTATTAAAATTGCTGTTTTGGTAGTCTGATTACACTATTTTGCTACTTTTTGAAAAAAATCCCACCAAATAAACAAAAATTGGTAAAGTTCTACTGTTTTTTTTTTTTTATGAAATTGCAAAGAATTTAACTTTCAACCCAAAAATATGAATTTTCAAACAAATAATTGAATTTTCAATCAAAACGATGAATTTTTTGCCAAAAAACGACCAAATTTCAACTAAAAAAGATAAATTTTCAATTAAAAGTAAAGTTGTTAGATTTTGAACTAAAAAAGGTAAATTTTCCAGTTGAATTTGTTCGTACTTCACGTACCAAAAAGATGAATTTTTAACAAAAAAATAAATTTTCAACTAAAGAAGATTAATTTTTAATTAAAAATACAATGAATAAAATTTTAAATTCAAAAAATTAATGTTCAACTTAAAATAGAATAAAATACATCAGTTAATTTTTAACTTGAAATATAAAAAAATATAATTTTATATAATATAATTTTTGAAAAATTAGTTAAATTTTCAACTCAAGAAATGCATTTTTAACTCAAATGATGAATTTTCAACCAAAAAATATAACTTTTCATCAAATAATTCAACTTTCAATCAAGAATTGGAATTTTCAACGAAAAATGTAATAGTTGATATTTCAAAAAATAAATATTTCAATAAAAAATAAAAAACAGTTAGATTTTTAACTAAAAAGTTTAATTTGTACCAAGACAGACGAAATTTCAAGGAAATGCGTTAATTTTCAACCAAATAGATCAATTTTCTACCCAAATGTTTATTTTTCCAGCCGAAAATACGAATTTCATACAAAGCAGATAAATTTTTAATCCGACAGTGAATTTTTCACTAAAATAGGTCAAATTTCTACTGAAAGAGATGAATTTTTAAACCAAAAACATGAATTTTCAACAAAATATTGGATTTTGCAACCAAAAAAAATTGTTAGCCAAGAAAATAAAGTTTAATACACGCAAAATTTTATGACACTATTTTTACACTATTTTTCCAAATTTGTGACACTATTTTTTGTCTCAGAAGTCAGTCCGAGGCTTGAGAATATTTAAACAAACTATAAAGTAACTAATTACTGGGCCGTTTTTTATTTTGAATTAAAAACTTTTTGAGGTTGAATAACAATTTTCTTTAGGTTGAAAATTCAAATACATATTAGATTAAAAATATATGTATATTGTTCAAAAATTCGTCTTTTCTGGTACAAAATTAATCTTCTTGGTTCAAATACTTTTTTAAAAGCCCATTTTTTTGCTTGATGATTTATAATTTCAGTTAAATGTTTTTTTTAATTAATTTTTTCAACTGAAAATTTAACTATTTTTTAGAAAATTCTTTTCTGATAGACTAACAAATTTTTATTTAATTAAAAATCATTTTTCAACGAAGGAAGATAAGTTTTTAAATAAACATGAAATACTTAAATTTGCAGTTAAAAATTAATTTTCAAAAAAAAAAAAATAATTTTATACTAAAAAGATGAATCATCCTAAAATAAAATTGGCTCTTTAACAGGGTGTTTGCATTTCTAAGAAGTAGTTGACTTTTCAAAAAAAAAAAAAAAAAAGATGATTCCTCCTCAACGAATGTTGTAAACTGATTGGTTGTAAATAGACTTTTTTATTGAAAATTCTTTTCTGATAGAAAATTAATCGTCTTGGTTGAGGATTCAACTATTTTGACGAAAATTCGGCTTTTTGGCTTGAAAATTCAACCGTTCAATTGCAATTTTTTCTTTCTTGAATAACAAATTTTTATGTTATTAAAAATTCAACTATGTTATTGAACATTCATCTTTTTAATTTTTAAAATTCTTTTTTTTGTGTAGAATTTTTATGTTTTTTTGTTATAAATGCAAATTCGTTTTTGTTGTGTTAATCTGTTTTTTATTTTGAATTAAAATCTTTTTGTGGTGAAATAACAATTTTCTTTAGGTTGAAAATTCAAATGCACTTGAACAGATTTTTTTCTAAAAATTTGTAAAGTTCCCGGTCAAAAAATAAATTCACGAAAATTTTTTTTAACAAAGTACATGAATTTTTAACTAAAAAAAAAGACAAAATTTCTCCAAGAATAGTATAGTTGAAAATTTCAAGCAAAAATGGATTAATTACATTCTCAGTTAAATTTTAAATTAAAAAAATTAATTTTCATCTCAAGAAATGAATTTTTGACTAAAATTATGAATATTTAACTAAAATGACATATAATAATAAATAATTTTAACCAGATAGTGGAATTTTCAACCAAAAAGTTTAATTTTCTCTCAAAGAAGAATTTTTAAAACAAATTACATCAATTTTCAACTTAATAATCTGAACAATGAATGCGATGTTAGTCCAAAATTTATCTGATTAATTTTTAGTTTATATTTTTTTCGTTTCTAAAAATTTGTAAATTAAATAGTTGAATTTTTAAACTAAAACATTTCAATTTTGAACCAAAATTAGACAAGCTAAATTTTTTATTAAGGGAATTAATTTTCAATAAAAAATAAGGCAGTTGAAAAAATTAATTTTGAACCAAGAAAATAAAATTTCAACTAAAATTATGATTTTTCAATAAAAATATTAACTTTTAATAAAATAATTCAACTCTCAACCAAGAATTGGAATTTTCAACGAAAAATGTAATAGTTGATATTTCAACAAGTAAATATTTTTATTAAAAATAAAAAACAGTTACATTTTTAAACAAAAAATTTAGTTTCCAGCCGAAAATAAGAATTTTCTACAAAACAGATTAATTTTTATATTTTTTTAAATTTTTAATTAAAATAGGTCAAATTTCCAAAATTTCAAAAAAAAATTGTTAGCCAAGAAAATAAAGTTTAATACAGTATTTTGAAATTTAGTCCGAGGCCTGAGAATATTTGAACAAACTTGAAAGTAACTACTTACTGGGCCGCTTAGTTTTCCAACATTTTTTTCCTGATTGAATTTTATTACGAAAATTTTTTTCTGGTAGGTTCAAGATTTATAGCCATTTTTTTAAGTGTGCAAGATATTGTTTTGTGGATTAAGTTGAATATGTGGAATCTAAAATTTCTTCAGCTTGAATCAAAGAAACTTTCTATCATTTTTCTATGCTGAAACAAAAAATTTCGTGGTGTTGAAGCATTCCCAAATTATCATCTTATTTTTATTTTTTTTATTTTGAAAAGCTTTAAACGGTACGTTTTTTTTCGTTAATGCTAAACTTTCATGTTTGACAATTTCAAAAAATTCTAGATTAAAAAAATTGTTTCTAATTTAATTTTTTCATTACTGTTCACTAGCAAAAACTTCAATCAGAAAAAAAGTTGGTAAGCGAACTGGCGTATTGTTTTTTTTAACCGCTTCTTTAACATAATTTTTTCAGTTAACCAAAAATAATTTTAAAAAAAGCCAATGAATTTTTATTTTGAGAACTTACAAGCAAGATTCGCCAAAATAGTTGCCAATCTTCAGTCAGAAAATTAATTTATAATATTGATAAACTTTACCAAATTGTAAGAAATTAATTTAATTTATATTTTTGTGATTCCCGTGCCAAACTGCAACTTAATATTAGTATATTTTAATTAAATAAACTAAAGAAATTGATTTCTATTCACTTTTAGTTAAATGCTAAAACGTTTTGCTTCCAAAAGTGATAAACTAGTTTTAAGTCATGCGCAACAAATTATAAAAATAAGCAAAGTGCAAATCACAATATTGTAAACTTTTTACGTCTAATTAGGGTGGTTCGAAAAACCCGAATTTTCCCAATTTTTTATGTAGTTTCATGTACAAATTAAGAAGAAAATGTGTTGTAGTTAGTGTTTTTTGAAAATTTGCAAAAAATACTATTTTGGATTCAATTAATTGTGAATTTAAAAAAAATGGAAAGTTTAGTGCCTGAAATTTCTTAACAGAAATCAAAGAAACATTCCATTTTTTCTTTGTCATCCAAAAACAACGCAATTTTTTTAAAATTTCTAATATATTATTTTTCACTATCAAAAACTTACAAAAAATTGGCCATACATTTTTGGCTCAATTGGCCAGAAAAAGGCAAAAAATTGAAACATTTGAGTCCGATGTAAAATATTAACTGATTTCAAAATTTTTTTTCTATTTACGAAAATTCGGGGTTTTCGGTCCCTCCTACTAAACATGTCTCTCTATTTGAAAGTGATATTCTATGAATAAGACTGTAAACTTATACATAGTAGAATTAATGAATTTTAGAAACCAGTGTAACAATTCTTTTTATATAAACTGTTATATGATACAAGACGAAAGTAAATTTTCCAAAGTAAATAAGTTTATAATTAATATGTGTATATTTTCTCTAAAATTCCAGCTTAATTTTACATTGTTCTGTGTCAATTTACAAATATTATTTTTGTTTCTTAAAAAATCTACATTATTGGAAGAAGTTTATTCGGCAAGAATTTATCATAGTCAAGCCAAATATTTATTATTGAACCGCTTAAGCTAGTCAATTACAATCAGAATTAGAAAAATTATTATTTTGTATTTTTTCACGCGAGCGAGTATTTAAATGAAGTCTTTTAAACAAAAAAAAAAGGCACTATAAATATTTTCTAGTTAACTGTAGGTAAAAATCTCATTGACTCATTTGGATGAAATAATTTTACCGTAAAAGCAAAATCTTGAAAAATACCAAAGGTATAATTAACGAAATAGGACATTTTCGCAATTTCAAATTACCTGAAACAAATAAAACTACAGAAAGTGTTTATTAACGAAATTAAAATATTCCGAAGGAAATTTAAAATTTCGGAAATTTATTCATTTCGGGAAATTTAAATTTCAGGAATTGAATAATTTCGTGGATTTGAAACTTCAGAAATGTAGTCGTTTCAGGAATTTGAAACTTAGGAAATTTATCAATTTAAGAAATCTGATATTTCGGAATTTAGTTTTTTCTGGATTGACACTTAGGGAAGTAGAAAATCCGGAAATTTGAAATTTTAGGGAATGGAAATTTCTGCAATTTACTAATTTCAGGAATCTGAAACTTCGAAAAATTGCTGAAATATGAAATTTTCTGGAATTGGCGAATTTCGTTAATTTGAAACTAAAAAAATTTATTCATTTCAGGAATTTTAAATTTCGACAAATTATCAATTTCGGGAATTTTAAATTTCCGGAGTTTACTAATTTCTTAATTGAAATTTCAGTAATTTACTAATTTCAGGAATTAGAATATTTAGAAATTTACTAATTTTTGGAATTTGAAATTTCAGCAAATTTCTCATTTCTGGATTAAAATTTGGGACAGTTCAAATTCTGGAAATTTATTAATTTGTGAAATCTGAGGAATTTACTGATTTTTTAATTGAAATATTAGATTAATATCGGGAGTTTGAAATTTTGGGAACTTGAAATTTCAGGAATTTATTAATTTTTGGATTGAAATTTGGAAAAGTTACAATTATGGGAATCTACTGATCTTAGGAATTTTAAGCTTCGGGAACTTGAAACTTCATAAATTTATTAATTTCAGGAATTTACTGATTTCGGTCATTTAAAACTTCAGAAATTTATTAATTTCGGGAATTTTAAATTTTACGAACTGAAAATTACCGGAATTCACTAATTTCAAAAGTCTGAAATTTCCGGAATTTATTAACATTTGGATTGAGATTTGGCGAAGTTGAAACTCCAGAAACTTATTAATTTGGGAAACTTTAAATTTCGGAAATTTACTGATTTCAGGATTTTGAAATTTCGTAAAATTACTAATTGCGGAAATTTGAAATTTTCAGGAATTTACGAATTCCGTGAATTTAAAACTTCAGGAATTTATTAATTTTGGGAATTTGAAATTTCCGGAATTTACTTATTTCCTAATTGGAATTTCAGAAATTTACTCATTTTTAAATTGAAATTTCAGGAATTTCTAAACCTTC
>CAKNXH010061664.1:710-11334 GCA_932178445.1 Andricus quercusramuli
AATAACTATGTTATTTAAAAAACGGTCGAAAAAAAATTCACAGTGAGGAAATACTCCAATACACTGAATATACATAGACTAATAATATAAAATCAAAAGGTGGAATAAACTATCAGAGTGAAATAAGTAATAGAGAACAGAATAACAGAATAAGTAAAGAATGTGTGTACGTATGCGTACACAAATTCAAATTCACTTTATATATAAAGTGAATTTGAATTTAAAAATAAGAATTTTGTTGTCAAAATTAAAATAATAATATTCCTAAGTGAAGAGTAACAAAGACAGAAAGGATAAGAATATGGAAGAGAAGAGATTTAGTGGATTCAATTGTTGATTGCTATTTGTCACTTATCTGAACATCTTTTCATGCGCCATCTGCGTCTCGCAACACAATCTAGCGAGAATGAAAATGAAAAAAATTCTCTGCCTCATCCAACCGATCTTGCAAGATCACATATGCCTGAGAGTCTGATCCCTATTAAAATAACCAAGTTGAAAAATTAATTCAAATCAATTTGAAACAAGACCAATTCAATCGGATAATTAATCGCCGAATCAGTGATTAAAATCCGATAAATTTGGTAACAGATTCAAATCTAATCTGGAATTTTTTAGATGAATTCAGATCAGTTGACTAATCGGTCACGAAACAGACACAATTGAATTTTAACCACCCAGCGAATGGATTAAAACCAATTTAAATGAGTCCCGATTTCAAATTTGATTTAATCCGTAAACAAAATCCTCAATCTAGTGCGAGCGAAAATCACGGAAATCGTCATTATCTTCTTTATTGATCATCGATTCATGATTCGAAGAAGATTACAATTCCACTGCACGTGCTACTGTTTTCATTACGCATCCCCTCCCCGCTCAAGCCAGTTTTATATTTCCATATAAAACAGACAAAGTTGAGATTCAATTCCATTCTACATATTTTTATACTATATATATATTTATGCTCTAAAAATATACGTTTCCTAAATTTTCCTATATAGGTTTTCCTTGGTGACAAGATAAAGTCAACTTCATTTCAATTTCCAAAATCAGATAAGTTATTTTCGTTCCTAGTAAAATTTTATACTAATTTCGAGTTTTCTAAGAACAATTGCTTTGTTTGAAATTATTATCGTTTGTTCCAGGTTTTAACTAAGTCCATGGAGTAAGAGAGAATAGGTGGAGAGAAGATTGACTTCAGTCTATAAGTATCATATTCTCGATATTTTTGCAATATTAATTGCAATATTCGGGTAGGAAAATGTTTGCTCAAATTTTTAATAGATTTTCCTTGCTATTTAGACAATTTATACTTATGAGTATCTTATGACCTGGATACTGTTTCTTTAATTCTAAAATTATTTATGTTCGAAATGCTTCTTGCATTTCATTGTATTTTCATTTATTCATGCAATTTGTATACCCTAATTCATACTGCTTTCCCTTAATATTTATCAAGGTGGCTAAACCTTAAATCTATCTATTCAAATTTTTCTAAATTTGCCCTTTCTTCAAAATCCCATATTTATTAATCTGCCTTCGGACATCTCTCGTTCATATATAATTAAAAAAAAGTTAAACAACCACCGCAGGGTACCACTAAGAGCAACTGCCATCTAAAAAGAAAATGTCAATAGCCCCCAGTAGAACCGCAATAAAATACACCTATGGCCACGTCTCACATCCGTGAGATGGGTGGTCACAGGGAACGACGAAATTACAAAGACAGGCCAGCGAAACCCTCGTGTGTCTTGAGGATACGAAGCGACCCAAGGATGACAGCTTTCTACATCCATCTCGCAAGTGCCTTGGCATATTTTTGGCACGCGGGTATGGCTTTAAGGTTACGAACCAGTGATAATTTAGCACCTCCGAGAGCACCTATCACAAGGACAATTACTCGTACCGAATATTTTGGTTACAGTCGTTGCAGCTCTCTTTTAAGGTATTGATACCTCTCCTCTTTTTCTTTCTCGTTTGCAGTGATGTTGTATTCGGACGGAGCCGAGAATTCGGTCACGAATATAGTTCGTTTCTCGAAGTCTTGGAGAACAATGTCAGGCCTCGAGTGCGCAACGGAGACTGCTGCCCGAAAAACGTAGTTACAGAAAATTTGGCACTTCTCGTTTCGGACAATTGACTCTATATCCCTTGGATTGTTCGGCAGGGCAGGGTCGCGACCAACACCGTAAGAGCGACAAAGGTGTTAATAAAGTACTCTTAGGGCCGCATTATGTCTATAGATATACGTTGTTCCTGCGTTGGTCGGACACCCCGATAGTATGTGTTCTAGGTACTCAGTGTGTGCATGACACGCTCTGTACCTATCACTGGGAACTTCTTGAGATAAACTGCGGGCACGATATACTAAGGTGGAGATTACACCGTCCTGGCATGCGGAAATAAAGCCCTCTACCTGAGTTGAGCCCTGATGATTTGAGGAAAGCAAAAGTTTGCTCCTTCGAAAAGGACTGTTTTTCTAAATTTCTGTGAAATTTTTCGTGCATATGCTTGTCGAGTAGCTCTTCGTGAAATTTTCCAACCTCTGCTTTCTTTACTTCGGCTTTTAGACGTGAAGCATCTAGATGGAGTAATGCACTTTCTTCACTTCTGATGTTAAAATTCAGGCCAAGGGTCTCGGCAGCTTGCTCCGCGGCTTTGTAAAGGAACGCTCCTTCGCCAATCATCTCGTGGTTTCTGATCCAGAAGTCCGCGTCCGCCTTGACGGCGTGAAATGTATAATCGCGGAACTGACGAATTGATATGCAAGCTTTTATGCATATGCATGACCTTACGCGTGGTGACATCAAGGGCCTTAAGCTCGTTCTTCGTCCATTGAACCACCCCAAACGAGTAGAGTAGAACCGGGACTGCAAGCATGTTAGTCGCAGATACCTTGTTCAACGCCGACAGATTGGAAGACCAAATCTGTCGAAGAAGATGCTTGTATCTGCTTCGGAGAGAATCCTTCACTGATGTTACGTCCTGAATGCGGCTTTAAAGCACGCCCAGGTATGTATAGGTCTCTCCAGTGTTAAGATGTCTAATAACATTTATATCCACAAGCTCAGGGTACTTGAGACCGCCAGTTATCTTTCCTTTCTTCAAATGAATTTTGGCACACTTGTCCAAACCAAGGTCCATCCCAATCTCTCCTGTGTAGTTCTTGACGATATTTATAGCAGTTTGAAGTTTGCTTTTACCAGCGGCATAGATCTTCAGGTCATCCATATCAAATACCTGAGTGACCTTATGCTCACGCTGATTAGTGTCGCCACAGAAGTATCCAGGAGAATTTCGTAGTGCGAGAGATAGAGGCAGCAGTGTGGTGCAAAAAAGCAAAGGGCTCATACTATCCCCTTGAAAGACGCCCCTCTGGAAGGTGACGTCGGTCGTCGTCAGACGATAATTCCTAGATGGGATGGTAAATCTAGTTTTCCAAAGAGGCATCAATCTCTCTATGCATCTCACTATGTGTGGATGTACCTTCAAGCTTTCCAACAGACAGATGATAAGTCTATGAGGGGTTGAATCGAAAGCTTCTCGGTAGTCAAGCCAGGCCATTGACAGGACGCGCTGATGAACTGCAGCGTCTTTACAGACACACCTGTCAATCAGCAGCTTCTCTCGACAGCATGCTACACCTTTTTTCGAGCCACGTTGTTCGTACATCTCTCGCCATACAGGCTCAATTCGTCGAACAATCCTGTTGTTAAGGACAGCTGTAAAGATCTTATACAGTGTGTTCAAACAAGTTATTGGCCTGTAATTCTCTGGTTTGGACAAGTTGCCTTTTTTAGGTAAGAGTATAGTGCATCCTAACACCAGCCACTGCGGATTAGGCGTCTCGGACTTTAAATAGGAGGTGAATGTGCGGGCCAAATGTTGGTGTATAGAAGTAAACTGCTTCCACCAAAAGTTCTCGATACAATCTGGTCTAGCACCGGAAAAGTTCTTCGTGCCTCTAAGTTCTTTTTTCACCTCTTCGGCAGTGACTGATGGGCACTCCTCCTCAGATTTTATAAGGCTGTCGCAAAACTCCTTGAAGCGGATGATATTGTCAGTATCTTCTTTCAACTCTAGTGTTTTCAAGATCTTGTACACCTCTCTCCAAAAAGTCTCTACCTCCTTGGGCTTGGGTGGATTTTTTACAAAAACGGGGGGATCACTGAAGAGGCGTGATGGGTCAGCGAGAAACTGTTCATTCTCCCTGATCCATCTCTTCCTCTTCTATATCCTCCTCCTTGCGTCAGATAACATCCTTATTGTGTCAACAATATGCTGCTTGATTGTTAGCAGCTTTGACTTGTTTAGTGTGTGATTCAAAGTCCTTAGTTCTTGGGCGAACTTTCGAATCCTTTCCGTGAACGGTCTACCAGGTGTTATGTAGTCAATCACACATTGAACACGGGACGCATTCTGTCTTGCCCATCGAATTTTCTTGTTCAGTTGATGCAAGCGTCTTCTTGTCTTTGGATCCATCGTCGGTTTTAGCCTTCGATTTGAATCAGCCAAAGCTCTCGCAGCACCATAAACTGAGTAATTGATGGTCCAGATGTCGGACTCTTGCGAGATATCTCCATGAAGGGAGGCATCCATTTCAGCCAGATCTTGGGGCTTAAGAGGAACTTGCATGTTGATGTTCCTCCTTGTACTGAAATTGCGATCATCTTCCAGAAGGTGCCTGCTTTCTGCGGTTGGTGTTAATGTCGTTTCATCTTCGTCTGCAGCTTATCCAAGCAGCGGTTGAGGAAGCGCTCCGCGTACATATCCATTTTTTCGGAGGTAGTCGGCTTGATTTCGCAAAGACTGATGCGAAACATGCGGAAGCTCTGGGTGTTTCTGGTACCACAGAGTATGCATACGCGCCATGAAGCCTCCGCGAACAGGGATAATGCTGGCATCATAGCAGTCTAGCACGTCATTCTTAAGTTGATCCGTCCACTCAATGTGGGCGTTTCGCCGGTTCGTCGTCGTGTTTCCATCTAAATTATTTTCAGCACCCCGAACTCTAGGATGATCGGCATTGTTTGCCGATCCATTGTCGGGTGCTCTGGGCGTTCGATCGTTTTGAACCGCATCTACAAGATTTTGGTGATTTGTTGGTTTCATTGTTTTTCCCACGAGCAGCTAGGGAAAGGGTTCGTCCATCCTTGTAGTGCCCCGCGTGCAAGGTTAAGGCTGATACTCTGAGAGGTAGCCGGTATTCTATATATCTATATATATATATATATATATATATATATATATATATATATATCTCCTAAATTCTTAATTTCTTTCACCTCCTAAAGGTTACTTAAATAATACAAGTCCTAGACTTCATACTATTAGGTCCTTAAGAAAAAGGGTATATTTACTTTTAATAAACCTGTTTTCTAAATATTTATTTCTCCTTTCTTAGGTTAACTTTCCTTTTAACTATAGTTTTCCTTCGACTAAATTCTAGACTCTAGAGACACATCAAGTTTACTCTAGATTTTAATCATAATTAGCATCACCTGTTTTATTCGGTAGTAAAGAATAAAGATTCACCTAAGACATTGTTAAGGAATGCATTTCGTCATTTATTGTAAAAATTTCGCTTCCATTGTTTCGAGGTGGTCAATTGTTTACTTGAACAAAATAAAATGTCTTGAAATAAAATAAATATCTGTTACTTATTTTCAAATTTTAAGTTTTGAATTTTCTGGACCAGAATATATAATCTTTCTTCAAAAAATTCTTTAACCAGAAATTATCTTATCTCCTATTTTCTGACAACTAGTCTCTGTCCTAAAAATTTATATTATCTTAAAATTATTACATTATTGATTTAAATCCGAATCCTGTGTTCATTGCAATCCTAAATAAAATAAAATAATTTTCTTTCGAGCTATTCTTATCATTTAGTAAGATCCTATTATCTTCCTAATCTTTAATGATTTATTCGGATACACTTCAAAATAATACTCAATAATCGTTTTATTTATTTATTTATTTTAACCTTTGTCCCAGAATCAACATTTTCTCAGAACGAACCATATTAACATTCAGTGAAGTCAGACTCAACATAATCAAGGCAAACGTCTCACGAGATCGAACTGGACTTCATCAGAGTCGAGAAGAATTTTCAAGATAACCATTACTTTCCAAGTAATGACAGGAGAAATGATGATTTCTCAAGAGAACAACTATTCAAAGTTCAGAATCGGGAAAATGTTATTTAAACATTTTATTCTACAGACAATAATTGTGATACAATCGCTGCCCTATTATCAGAGTAATGAGTTCTGATTGAGAGCTCATCGTCTCAACTCTCACTACTATTAAGGGGACAAATAGGAAGAATAATAGAATAAGAGCCCTATCAACCGGTCCAGCCTCCGCCACAAGTGAAGCCCACGTTTTCCTAGACAAGTACAAAACGCCAGAACTTCTGACTTGACAAATCAAAACCTGCCCTTCCGGACATACCTACTCAACACCTGAGTAGTAGGAAACACAAACTTGACCTTTCCGTTGAGATGATTCCCTGCCAAAACTTTTCTAACTCTCTTCCAGTATAATGATCCTTTGTCAAAGTACAAGTTAATCTAATATACTTTAAAGTATTTATCAAAATTATAGTTCTAATAAACAATGCTAAATTCAGATTTTTAATGTATACAATTGAATCCTGTCATAAGGAAAGAATATTCATTTGTGACTTTTTTGAAGTACAGAATTTCTCATTACCAATTATGAGAATATTGTCTTGCCTGTCCACCCGGATCAACGGTTTCATCTTCCTGATCAGGGGGTACAATAGAGGGTTCTTGGCCGTGCACTGCCCCGGACACTCCAACCAACCCCAAATCACCAGACAGAATACCGCTAATTGAATTGCAATTAACCGGATATACACCCCTTCTTTTGGCACACAGCCAATTATCCGGGCACACAGCCGAATTTTCAGGCAAACAGAAAATTATCAGGGAACACATCCCTATTTTCAGGCTAACAGAAAATTATCCGGGAACACATCCCAATTTTCAGCCAAACAGAAAATTATCCGGGAACACATCCCAATTTTCTGGCAAACAGAAAATTATCCGGGAACACATCCCAATTTTCAGGCAAACAGAAAATTATCCGGGAACACATCCCAATTTTCAGTCAAACAGAAAATTATCCAGGAACACATCCCAATTTTCAGCCAAACGGAAAATTATCCGGGAACAAATCCCAATTTTCCTTATTTTCTCATTCTAACCTCGCAACCTTCAACCAAATGACCAGGAGACCTACAATAGTAGCACTTCCTCCTCTCCCACTCTTGCATATTATTCAATACTCAGACATTAGGACAATTTCGTTTGACATGTCCGATATTTTTACAGTTGAAACACTTAATCTCATTTTTTTTCACAATTATTTGCTGTACGCAAGTGAGCTATTCGCTTGTTTGAATGAAACGCATTTTTTTAAATTTTCTCTTGAGCTAGAGATTTCGGTCGCAACTGGTGCTGGGGTCTCCCCATGCACTCTCTTCCAACTCCTAATTTTAAGATCTTCCTCATTCGCGAATGCGATGGCTTAATTTAGTGAATTTATTCCTTTCTGCCTTATTTGCAAATAATTATTAAAGTTGATTCCGCGTAAGGAGTTTCCAATTGTAGTGGTTGTATAGACTTTGCACATCCCGATGCCTTCTTCACCAGGATTATTATCACGAACATGGGAAATCAATTTATTTAAGGTTAAGTTTACTCTCGCGCCATATTCAGGGACTGTTTCTTCGGGTTTTCTCTTTACGTCAGCCACGTCTTGCATAAGTTGACTAATATCCTCGCCCTCAAAATAGATTTGATTTAAAAGCAACATTTCGTCCAAAGTACCCCATCTTTTATCCTGAATGTGTAATCGCGCTTTTCCTATGATTTTAGTTTTAATGAGCATAGTAAGACACGGAATGTCAGAAGGATTGATCAAGGAGATCGCGGATTGGCACTGATCGTAAAACATAGAGACGGGCATGTTTTCTCCGTCAAAAATGGAAATCATTCCTTGAACGATTTTACGAATTTTATTGAAATCTTTAGCCCCGGTTAACGCGTGAGAATCTGTTGAAAATGAATCCGGGATATAGACCGATATTTCATGACGTTGTAAGGGTAAGTAATTTTCGTGATCTGAAAATGTTAATTCTTTTTTATTGTTCTTAAAAAGGATCACAGAACTTGTGGAAGCCATCGCATTCGGATCAACAGGGTCCTTATTAGTAGCTCGTCTTCTATTTTTCAATTTTGGGATCGCAGTTCCAGTGTCACTACTTAACGAGGATGGAGAATCGCTATCTCCACCTCTCTTCTGACTTCGCAAATTATACATATTTAAATTTATTAGGCTAGAGCTTACTTGTGTTCTCATCCAGAAGTTTTTCATTCTTATTTTAAAACTTATTTCTCATTCGTCTTGTCACAATTTGAAAATCGTAGAACAATATAATTTAAGACACAAAAGATGAGAGAAATCACTACACCAAAACGTTGTTTCAAAATTCTCTTGATGATCTTGAAGGTTCCAGCTTGAAAATCCAATTGAAGTACATACAACGCATACACGCTGCCTTACTTCCCTTTACATTATTATTCATTTTCACTTTGAAAATTTTCTTCAAAAAATTATCAAAAGTGTTTAAAAATTACAGAAAATTGTTTTCACTGTATTCAATGAGCAAAAATGATCGCAACAACTGGGCACAACAGAAAGCAAATTGCACCTTCGCAGTGAGCTTTCCGATAGGTAAAATGGTCTATTCGTTGACGTTTGCCTCGATCGAAAATTTGTGAGCAACCCCGTGCACATGCGCACTGGCGGTTGCCATGTCAACGATGACAACACGCGCTAGAAGTTTCGAAGTTGTGAAATTTTGAACATAATAACCTACAATATTTCGTTGACTTAAATTTACTTCATCCCTTACTTAAGCACTCGATAAATGTTTATAATAATGGCATTGTAATACTTACGCTTTCTAGATCCTTTCCGCATTTTTGATGCCAGTTTCCTTGTCGTTCTTAATTTAGGAACGTAATATACAACCAACAAAATAAAAACACAAACGTACATAACCCACATATGCATAGGGATGTCAAAATATAACAGAGGGGAGTGAGTATAACACGTGACAGCGAAAACAGCACTGTGCATGTGGCGAGTGGATGCAGAGCATTTGGCTCCCATACATTGGCTCTCCCCTCCATCGACTCACAGCTTTTCCATGGTTCATTCCAATCGTTCCAGTTCCAGGATACTCAGGTTGTTCAAAATACATTAATGGCCAGGGCCGACGCAGCCCATATTTTGCATGTCTGGAGCACGAAGTTCTACAAGGAGACTGCACGCCTGTGGCAGATATTGTGGTAAACAGTCCACAACCGCGATCGCTTGTCCTCGGATTTTCAGTATTTCCCAGATCAGAGCGCCACATGTGGCAAATTGACGAATAACGATTCCTATAGTAACAGACGACAATTTAGTTGCAAATATTCTCTGAACCCAGCTGAAAATTCCTGTACAGGAACCTCGGAGGATCTTGCACATGTTCCTGTACAGGAAACTGCACACGAACCTGTACAGGTAATCTTGACGGTTCCTGTGCAGGAATTTGGCGAAGGAAACTGTACACGATCCTGCAAAGGAACCTGTATACAAGCTAACCTTTGAATGTTCCTGTACAGGTTCCTTCACATAGGCAATTGAGATGTGGGTTCATGTACAGGAACATGTTCAGGATCCTGTACATGAACCTGCATAGGAACTAATCCGCCAGGGTTCGCTGGTGTCTTCGCTCTCTCGATAGTGAGTTGGTTCTTCAAGGGAATAAAAGGAAGGCAAGTTTATAGCTGTAAACGTCATCAGTTTTCGCAATGGCTTTCTGTAAAGGACCCTATACGTGTTTCTGTACAGGATCCTTCCAAAGGTTCCTTTGACGGCTTTCTGTGAAGGATCCTGTGCATGTTCCTGTACAGGCACCTGTCAAGGATCATTCAAAGGTTCTTTTGTCGGTGCAAGTTCCTTTGCAGGATCATGTACAGTTTCCTTCGCCAAATTCCTGCACAGGAACCGTCAAGATTACCTGTACAGGTTCATGTGCAGGTTCGTGTACAGGAACATGTAGAAGATCCTTCGAGGTTCCTGTACAGGAATTTTCAGCTGGGAAGAGGCGCTCTCATCTGGGAATAAATCTCGCTATGGAGAAAATCGGATGACAGGCGATCGCGTCATGGCGCCAGGTGAAATACATGCTGTGCAGTCTCCTTGTGGTACTACGTGATCTGGAGTTTGGAGTTTGTGAAAGGGGAGGGAGTGGGGTAGATTTTTCTTTAGTTTTCGTTTATTTCAAAGAGATGGTTCTTCTTCGTACATAATTCCTACAAACAAATGCGTTTATAATTTTATTCAAATTTAATTTGTCCAAACAATCTTGGCGAATATGAAATATCGCCAGATTATTTAGCCGCTTTTGCCCCCTTGTGGACCTTAAATACGTTTTCACTACCACCTATACAAAAAAGGCAATTGCGAATTCTTAATCGTAAATGAATTATATGAATATAAAGAAAAAAATAAGGCTCACGAAACCGAACAATGGTTGGCA
>CAKNXH010061664.1:20892-49703 GCA_932178445.1 Andricus quercusramuli
CAAATTTGAAATGTTGAAATATACAATCGAAAAGTTCCTCGTCAGAAGCCGCCAGAATTCCTGATTTTTCTGACTATTCCTAACTATTCTCTAGTAGAATTTTAAATAGAATGTGACGTTGCAAAATATTTGCAAGTCACAAGTTCCTTAAATTGCAAAATTCAGATTATTTCAGTTTTTCTACTTCAAATAATTTAATTCGTTTACTCGCGCCTATCCAAAAGCTGCACGGTTTTCCAAGACTTGGGTTAATTATGTAAGATAGTTTAAGTTTAAGGATAGATTCTGCCTGTTTTTCTTTTTTTATTCTATGTACCTTTCGAAAACGAGACCATCCTGAAGAATCCTGATCCCTCCAGACCTAATGAGAGACTTCAAGAAGCAAATGGGACGCCTTTTGTCAATTGGAGTAGCTCAATCTATTTCAAATTTTCCCGCCAATCCTACTGCTGTGTGCCAACCTATTCCTGTCCTTCTGGTCGTACCCCAATATTTATTGAACATCTTGGAATGCTACTAGGATTCAAGTTTCGTCCGACAATTGATTACCTAACTAACTTATCCGCCTCGGAGCGGAATTCAAGATCTCTTTTATTGGGAAGGTTTATTGTCGATCCCCGGCAACGCGAGTGGGACCTCTGTAGCTCAGGCCCGGATATCACTGGCGACATTTCTGGTGCTATGGTTCCTAATTTGGATTAAGTCTTAGTAGGAATTGAGTAGTCAGCTTGTTGATCACATACTTCGGAGAGGACGTCTCGGACAGTAATTTATCATCATTTGGACCGAATTGGTTGACTAAATATCACCAAATTCAGAAGAGACAATTTTGGTGGACTCAGTATTGCCCTTTATAGTCACATCCCTAAAAGCTCATTTCAACTATTCAAACTTCCCATAGTAACGCCAATCACAGAACACCATTTCGACCAATGAGGATTCAGCCGGTCGTCAAAGAAGAAACGGACGCCGGGGAAGAACTCATCTTTCGTCGAGCAGCTTTCGGAGTCGGTCGCGCCTACGAATTTTTCATATAATTTGAATAAGTCTAAAGTCCTTAATTATTATAAAGTGTCTTCGGTCTTAGAGATTGGAAACACTGGAAGTTTCTCATCTACGTATAAGGTATCAATTCATTTTAATAACCAGGAAGGAAATATGCTGTGAGACTGTGTGGCCCCTTGTGTTTTGTATTTAGTTGATTTTTACTTTAGAATATTTGGCACACAGTCTTGGGGATATTCCTGATTGGATTAAGTAATTAATCAATTTATTTATTTATTTTCTCTGCTGAATGCCGAATATTTGTATTTTTGCTATATGGTTATATGGTTGTCCCGTGGTTCACTCAATTAATTTATTGTATTTTGTCCCCATATGAGTGAAATTCTGTCCCCTTCGTTTCCCCTTTATGATTGAAGAATCCCCATAACAGCGATACTTATGTTTTGTGCTTTAGATTGAAAGTCATTCATTGCCTCTTAGTCCCAAGATATTGTATTTTAAATCGAAATAATCCCTAAAATTTTCCTACGTTCCCGATATTAATTGAATAATTATTTCTATATAACCTCCAAAATTATGTCCATTTGTGAATCCCAGATTCTTGTGTCGCCCATTTATTAGTCTTGGAAACCCGAGACGAAAGATCACATTTAGTCTAAAATTAATTAGGTCCTCCATTTTGTACACCTCTTTTGTCTTCTTTCCCCCCTTTTTCTCAATTATTTCTGCCTTCGTATATTTTATTATAATCCTTTTGTTAATCGAATGATCTTGTCATGGTAAAATAAATAATTGATGTCCTAAGAATAATTACTTTGTTCACAATTATTAATAGATTAATTTAAAGTTGTTTTAATTTCCGATTTATAAGAACCAGCCCCTCTACCATTTTCCAGCGACGGGGCTGAGCTAGTCCGTTCTTTAGTTTACAGTTACTAATTCTAATTTTACATTTTAATTTTCAATTTTATTAAAAATTCCTCTTTTAAATAATCTCCAAAAAAAAAAAAAAAATAATTTTTGTCACATTGGTTATTGATCCGTGAAGGATCTGGCGCCCACCCTAATTCGATAATACAGATAAGTATAGAATTTCATTTTATTAGAAAATAGTACTGTATTATAACCGAATTAATTAAAATAAAATTGGTTGGGTTATAAGAATAGAAAGGAATATTTGAGTAAAAAAATTCATTGAGTTGTTTTGAGAAATTGAATTTTGAAAAAAATGTCGTGACTAGTATTACGGAAAATTTCGTAAAAATAACCGGTAAGTAAAGAGCTAGGGGGCCAGTTTTAGGACATTTTCTGTGGTCTTAGTCCGGAGTGAACTGGAACCTCACTGATAATTCCGTTACGGTAGACAGTTCAACAACAAAATTAGGACGTTGTTGTCAAAAGTGATATTTAAAAATATATAAAAAAATCGAAAATGAAAATTTGGAAAAACTTTTTTTTTAGAAAAATATCTGAAATCTTTTTTTCTTTTATTAAGTTGTACAAGTTTAAAAAATTCAAGAGAGGAGGGTTTGATGTCTCTTAATCCGGTGTGGAATATGTAAATAAATCGATAAGTATTTTTTTAATTTTCAAATAAATGATTATTCTAAGAAAAATATAGTATAGAACTTTGAAATTACGGTTTTCTGTATCGCAGTCTAATTCCTTCTTCCCTTGAGTGTTTACGTTTTCACACCTATTTTCTAAATCATAATTTGTACTCTCATTACTCCCGGCGAGTCTGACTATTTCTGAAGATATGCTAATTCACATCCTATCAGGTAGCTCATCGGCTAGGGCCGCAAGTAGGCCAACCCAAAAGGATTAAAAATTGAAAATAGATTTTTTTTCAATGATGAATATATACAGATTCAAAAGTTAGAAATTCAGAATCTACGAGTTTCGACGACTTCAGATACTTAAAAATTCTCCTACAAAATTTAAAATTAGGATAAATATGATGTATCTTGTAAAGAGAAAAAGATACGTCAAAACGGACAAAATTTTCAGATTCACCTTCAGAGTAAATGAATATATAAATATTAATAATTAAATATAAGTAAAATGAGAATTCGCCTAAATCAATATAAATAAATAGTATAAATAACGTGGGAAATATAAAAGGTATTAGCTTATATGATTCCCGACTTTTTTTTTGGCAGGGTCGTGTCTGACAATCACTTCGTTTACGTTTAATCATTTTGATTTCAAAAGGGATGTTCCTAGTACAAAATGCAATCTAAAACTGTGGACTCTGGCCTTATTGTGTTTCTGTTCGTGACACAGGTATATTGTCAAAGTGACCGAAATGAGTGGAAATAACCATAATCATAGGGGGAAATCCCGTACCCTGACTGACGGGATCGGCGTGGAGCCTCTGTTGAGCGACAACTCGAGTATTCGTGCTGGCTGCGCCGCCCCTGTTCATGGCAATATAAAAAAGCCCGAAAAACATTTTAAAAATGTTCAAGAAATCAATTATACAAAGTTCAATATTGCGTATTAGAGAAGATAATGTTTATCATTTTAATTTTGAATTGGTTTTCAGTTTAGCATTCAAACTGCTTGAGAGAACAAAAATATTTTTTTTAAATTTGATAAATGTATTAGAAAATGAAGAACTATTTTTTGAGTAAAAACTTCGAACCTTCCAAATAATAATTATTAAATAATAAAGAGCCATGCAGATTAAATATGATATATTTTTTCTTCACATAGGAAATCGATAGCTTCGAGGCATACATTTGTTAATGAAGAATTTGTATAATTCTAGAATTAGCCAATGTCTGTGAAACTTATGGCATATCAAAAATATGTAGCAGTGTAATTAAAAGTTATTCGCAGGAAAATGTAAAACAGACGTTATAGTTGTAAGTATAATAAAAAATATAATGTAATATAAATCAGGTGGGTACATTTCTGTAAATACTAATTTCCCCACTCGATCTTGAGTCGTCAATATGGAACGACAACGGGTTTGTGAAGCTTGTGGAGAGAAATTCAATTACTAAAAGAATTTGAATGAGATATTATCTTATTGTGAAAATATTTTATATTATTAATAAAATAGGAATAAGATACTGATTTAAGCTGCATATGTTCATAAACATCCGCTTTTTCGTGTCAAAAATAAATTTGTTAGGATTTTTCAACTAATAAATTAGAATGTAATATGCACTTCTTTTAACAAATATATTTTTGAAATCAAGACTTATTTTTACCAATTGCCTTGACACTTTTTTCAAAAAGATGTTATAATATTGTAAAAATGTTTGACGCTAATTTGAAATAGATGGATTGAAATTGAAAATTTTAAATTGTACTTATTTTTAATTTCTAAGAAGTGACATGTTATTATGTATGGTTTTAAGTTATATTTAAACAATCCAAAGAATTTCAAGAGATTTCGTTTCAAAATTTTTTAGAACACTCAATATTCGAAAATTTGTCATTACGGGGTTTTAAATGGTTTGTTTTTGATAGTGTAAAATGAACAGTTGCGTTTGGAACGAAAAAATTGATTTTGTACAAAAAAAAAGAAGAATTTTCACTAAAAATACAAATTTTCAACCAAATATAAATTTTCTACTAAATGGTTGAATTTTAAAACACAAAATACGAATTTTCCACAAAGCAATGGAATTTCCAACAAATCATTTGAATTTTTAACAAAATATTCACATTTTCAGGTAAGAAAAATTAATTTTTAAAAGAAAAACAAACCAATTTTGAACTAAAATTATGAATCACCCAAAAAGCTGAGCTTTTAAGAACGATAGTTTAAATTTCAACCAAGGACCTTAATTTTCAAGCTAAAAAGATGAATTTTCAGCAATGAATGTAATAGATGATATTACAACAAACAAAAAAGATTGTAATTTGAAATTGAAAACAGCTGGATTTTGGATACGGCGGTACCAGACTTCTTTTTTTTTAAATAATTGAGTTGGGTACTTCCAATGTCCATCGTAACAAACCCGCCCTGGAATTTAAAACAATCGTCCCTGGTTGTTACCAGTGATCGAGGTGGCTGCTTCTTCTTCTTTTTTTTTTGTTATTGTACATTACATTTTAGTCCGCTAAATTCATATTTCCGCGAAGTTTCCTATATTACATTACCCTGGTTACAATAATCGATGATTCAACCTTGGAAGATCCCGAAAATTCGCAGTTTCATAGGTGACAGCACTGCGTTTGTTCATAACACTGCGGGACAACTAGTGTTTCACGAGGCTTATAGGGTCCCAGGAACACTACGAGGCATTAGATCAATGAGAACTCTGGTTGATGCTAGACGGGTTGTAAGGTCTGTACGGGGATTCGTATCCTTGGTTTGGTTTGTGGACTGCCGTTGGGAGCAGACCCGGGTGATGGTTCTTCCTTGGAAATTGGGCTGTTTACTTCCTGGCAAATAACAGCCTCCGTTGAACTAATGACCGACTCTCTTAGGTTGGATACAGTTTCCAATTGGATTGGGCCTGTGTTTGCCCGATTACAACGACAGCGTACATACATCAGTAGACATGCCGCTATTTTGGCGTAGCAGCAATACATAAACATTCCCATTGACAGCAATCCTAAACCAATATACGATCCTTGAATCAGTTTTGATTGATTTTCTTTCATTTGGCGTTGTATACTCAAATCGTATAGTTGTTGTTCGATCTGATCTAGAGCCATTTCGTTATCTTTAAAGTTGTTATTGGTTGCACGATTCGTGGATTCGACTTCAATTGATGTTGAATTTACGAATGGAAATTGAACCTGATGCAGACCTCTTCATAATTCTGAGAGATTCATATGAAGCCGTGGTTCATACATAATTATGGTGGTATCCCTTGTCGGCATTAGTCCTTGGAGGGTTACCTGCGTCGTTCTTAGGCTGCAACCTGGAGCAATTTGAATTAGAGCAAGTCCCTCTAACGAAATCTCTTGATTGGGCCTAGAAGGGCAGACCAAGTTAATGGTGACCTTCCCTTGTATTGAATATATCCAGCCGTTGAGTGTAGGTATGGTTTTTCAGTAAGATTGTGGATGGTAGGAGACTATGATGTTGCAAAATTTAAACGAGGACAGTTTTGGTCTTGACAAGAGCTGTGATTCACAAGTCAGGAAGCTTGCTACCTCGTATATCGGGAAAGTAACGGGGCGAATGGTGTAGGTGCTCAACCTGGTGCATTGTACAAGCTTTGTTCTTGTAATGAGCAGATAGGTCCTCTCTGATTCTTCCATCGAGATGTGGGAAAGTTCTGATTGAACAAATGCTTTTCCAGTTGCATTTCCTAAAATAGATTGTTGAACGGTATTATATATATAGACAACGGTAGTGACGGCGACTTGAGCAAGCTCTTCCACACTAACTTGAGGTCCAGAGACTGGAAACGTAAGTCGCGTAGAACATCTGAATTAGTAGGTCTTTATGTTCAAACCCCTCGATATCAGAGGTAATTTTTCCCACTTGTTGGGTGATCTTAGCGAGTCTACGTCTCAGGATAGCTTGTTCTGATTCCTGCCTTTTGATCACTTGATGGATGTCTTGTAGTTGAGATCGAACCAAATGCGTCTAGCGTCATATTAGGTGTGACAGATTAGCTTGGGCCTTATTCAAGTCATTGATTTCCGTTTTCATAGTCTGGCCGTCTTCATAGGTGAGAACTCCAGCGACTGGTCCGATAGTACCTCCTAGAAAGCCCAACATTGGCGTAGTTCTTCGTCTTCTCATTTCTTGTGGCAACCGGTAGGGGAGTTTCTTAACAGTGGCTCGCTCCAGGTCCAGTATTTCTCTCTCAGTATCATTAGCGATACACTCTATAGCTGCCAATTTTAAATCCAAGTAATAATTTGTCACTACTTGTTGGCAAGATGCTTCAAGCGTTGTACCACAATAACTGGGCAAGGTTTCTATTTTATCCCTGTATTCCTTGAGTGATTCTTGAAGCCGATGGGTACGTAGAAAAACGTTGATCCTCCAGGTGGTGCTGGTTCTTCTCATTGACCCAAGATGCTCGTAGTATATCCCAGTGCTAACTTCGATTTTCAAGTTTCTGAAGAGCTCGGGGGTGTCTTGGCAGGTTGATGATATTGAGAATAGGATGTACAGCAACGTGGTCCACAGGATAGTCGCGTATATTTTTTTTATGTTTATCCTCTTTTCCACCTACAAGGATCACAGGAATAAGCTTTTCGGACCCATCTTAACAATAAGTGACCAAGAGCTTATCAGCATGCTTAGAGAATCTTATACCATCGTCGGTTCCGAGAATTACATTGTGGTTTTCGGTAAAACCCACGATAGTATAAGTTCCAACCGCGCGTTTATCAAATTTATTCTGTCTCACGTCCTTAAAGACGATGCCTTTATCGGCGACCTTTGCATTTAACAGTCTAGCCCTTTCGTCGTATCGTACTTTCGATTTTTCTTTTGATTTTATCATATTGTTTGCTGCAATTTTTTGAATTTCATTTAATCGAATAAGAAAATCTCTGAGATAAGATCCGTAAGTTTCTAGTTTTTCCTCTGATGGAAAGGAACTAGGTACTCGAGCAATTTTTCCATAGATTAATTCAAAAGGGGTAAAATGGGTGGATCCGTGAACCGAGGTGTTGTAGGCGAACATTGCGAAGGAGACCAGCCTATCCCAATCGTCGTAATCTTCCGCGTAATGCTTTCTGTTATCAGTAAGCACGACATGACTGCACTCTAGAGAGCCGTTAGTTTGAGGACGATATCCGGAAGTGGTAATTTCTTCAATACCAAATAGTCTTCCGAGTTTATGCATTAATTTTCTCACGAAGCTTCCTCCGCGATCCGTGAGGATACATCGAGGGGCTCCGTACTGGGCAATTAAGTGCGTTGCGAACGTTTGAGCGACTGTCGTTGTTTTTATGAGATTATTTATATTATAGTTGGGCGCGGTTAGTACTTGGATGGGTGAAATGGCTTAATGGTATACATACATTTTCTAAACAACTCGTACATTGTCTGATGTAAGCGATGATGTCATTACGCATACCGGGCCATGTGTATCGTTTCCGTATGAGGCGATACGTCTTAGTAACTCCCTTATATCCTCCAAAGAGACTGTTGTGAAATTCTGCAATAATTTTAGCCCTCGATTCCTCAGACAACACCTCTAGCTTTCCATGGCACAATGTAATGGTGATGTTACTATCTTGAAACACGTCGCTTAGCAATGCCGACTTTTTTTTTGTAGCAGGGCACCCAGAAAGTTCCCGGAATTAGCCATTCGACATGCTTCTTGATTGTCCTGTTGTAAGGCTAGTCTGAAATTTTCGAGTCCTTGCATTACATTCTTCCAATTAATTTCATCAACGCGATGATCTTTTACGACTATGGAATAGAACTTATATTTTCCGGTGAGAGTAACTAGAACCTGCCCTATTAGCGGCCTATTTTGCCAAAGATCTCGAGGATATATTCGTTCTGTTGCTATCAAGAGTCTAAAAACAGAGGTAGTAGGTTCGCAATCGCCTGAAAGGAAGTGAGCATAATTACCTTTAAGATAAGTAAGAGGCTCAGTCCATTCGTGTGTAATGGTGGGTTTATCAACCACGCGGGGTGGTTAATCTGCGTTTTCCGGTCTCTTAGGGGTTTTTTTCCGAGTCAGATTGAGAAGTACCCTCATCTACATGTGGCATTTCTATATTAAGAGTACCTCTTGGGGAACTAGCAGTGGGTAGTTTGTAGAGTCATTAGTGTCTGAGTCAGTGATTTTCTCCGGGGTTGAGTTCTTATGATTGGAGACTCGCTTACCTCTGGAAATTCACTGAACCGCACACCTCACAGTGGGCTGAGAGACCACGAAAAGTGGCCAAAAGTCAACTTCACAATTATTAATGGAAGAATTATTTTTCATAATATAGATGAGTTGAAGAAACTTTTTGCCAAATTTTATGATATTTTAACTAATCCTCTTAATTCTAGAGCGTTATGAATTGAAGAAATGTTTCTTTTTTTTGTCACTGTTTTTTGAAGAAAATCTTCGAAAAACTCGCCTATAATGTTACGAATCAAAATGTTACAATTATTGCTGCTCATTAGAGTGGTCATAAATAATTACGATATAGAAAAGAAGTCCAAATTTTAGCTTGGTTTTAAATCCTCTCACTTTGTACTCATGCATTTAAGGAATTCACAGCAATGGACATTTTTTCAATCGAAAGTTCCCCGAGGTTACACGTGGTATCTAAAGTTCCAAAGTGCTTTTATATTTATTATGATGTTAACTATCAGATTATTTGCCACCGTCTGCCACCATTGACATTGACGAAGGTATTAGTGAATGAAGTTGGGCATGCACAGTTGCACATGCACTTTTGTTTATCTGCCATTTGTCGTCTATTTGTCATCTGCCACTCGTCTGTCAGAATTTTAGGACCGAAAACGCATTGTGTGTCAGTGTATTATGAAGTATTGATAGTTCATTTTATTTCAAATTTTGAAAAGATTTATTGAACATATATTATAACGTTTGATATGTCGAATAGTATATTGTTCGAAAAAGAAGAATTCATAGAATTCGTTTGTGATAAGCATGTAGTGGATGACATGAATGTGTCGGTTAATTACATTGTGAAGAAACTTAACCTTCAAATCGAAGATATCAAAATGAGAAATTGGATAAACTGAAGATTGCCCTCAGGGCTCTGAGAAGTAGATTTAACATTAAATGGGAAGCTTCTAAGCGAACGCAAGAAAGGTTTCGGGCAAAGAATGATGCGCGGTTGAATTCTGAATTTAAAATCCCCGATTTAAAAAATTCAGAAACTCATTTGAATGGAACCGTCTCTTTGTCAGGATTTGGTAGGCCATCTACTACATTTAAGCTAAAGTCTGAAAGATCGAAGAGGAGGGATGCAGCAGCGATAAGCAATGCAAATGAGAATGATCCTCCGCGGATTTTGAGGGCATGTCGTTATGCAGCAAGGCGTTCTGGAGAAAATGACTCAGCAACAGTCATCAAAAAGGTTCAATGTGAATACGAAAGATCATATAAAATAAGAAAATTACTTACGGAACCGAAGCCGGTAAAGTTAACGCCAGAAAAAGCATTGTCGTTCTTAATTGATTGTTCTTTATCTAAAGAGGATTACATGAGCATGCGTTTATTAGTGAAGGGACAAGATGCGGACGTTTTCCCACCTTACGATAGCGTTCGATTGGCTAAAGCTTCATGCAGACCCCCGAAGTCAACGATATCAATCACGGAAGATGAAGCTAAGGTTTCTCTACAGGCTCCGGCCATTCCCCATACAAGCAAAATTTCAAAGACAGGTCTTTTAATGTCAGAGATTAAAATTTATTCGCTACTATGCTCATCCCATTGCGCTGGTCTACGAATGAAAATATAATACTGTGGAACAATCAGTTATTGCAATCATCTAGATTTTGTCGACCTCTTAATCTGCAGTACGTAAAAGAGTCAGCAGATGTCATCACAAGACGAAAAGCCGATGTAAAAGCCGAAATTAATGATCTGAGAGCTAATGAAATGATGTTGAATAGTACTCTCATACGCATACACTTCAGCTTATGCTTAACCCTGATAGATGGCAAAGTCTTGAGTATCATCACGAACACAGAATCCATGCAAAGTTGCCCCATCTGCCATTCGACTCCAAAGCAGTTTAATGATCTCTCTAACATAACTAAGGGAACATTTACTGCAAATCCAAATTCACTTATATATGGAATAAGTCCACTTCATGCATGGATTAGAATGTTTGAGTTTCTCTTGCATATCTCGTACAGACTGGACTTCAAAGTATGGCAGGTAAGAAGTAAGAGTGACAAGATTGCATTTGCAAAAAGAAAGCCTTACATCCACAACATTCTTCGCGAAAAATTGGGGATTAATGTTGACAAACCGAAGCCCTGAGGTAGTGGTACTACCAATAACGGTAATACGGCCCGTATAGCTTTTAAGGATCCGAACCTACTGGCTGAATGTTTAGGATTGGATAAAGAACTTCTTGGAAACATGAAGTCTATCCTTGTTGCGTGTTGGAATGCTTGGTGAAGAAGCGTCTGAAGCACGTAATAAGAACTATAAACAGTACAGACGCGATCTTACGAGAAAGCACAACCACTTGGTCACTTTGACTGATGTGAAGATGTAGAAGAAATGGAAGGCGACGAAGCCGAGCGAAACTTCACTGGACTTCCCAAAACGTACCAGTTATTAGACGAACTCGAATTCACCGACGAGGAAGAGTTTGACGTGGACGAAAATAATTAATGAGAGGCAAGAGGACACATTTCAAATTTTTTTCTATATGTAAAAATACAAATAAAAATAAATCAAAATCTTGAAATTCTAGGCGCCATATTGGATCCGAAATTTTGAATTTATGCATTTTGACGTCGAATTCGAAATCAGCGTCCTCAGAGACCTCCTCATACCAAGTTTCATATGAATTTGTAAAATTTTAGACATTTCAGGCGCCATATTGGATACGCCATTTTGAATTTATGAATTTTGACGTCGAATTCGAAATCAGCGTCCTCAGAAACCCCGTCATACCAAGTTTCATATGAATATGTAAAATTTCAGAAATTTCAGGCGCCATATTGGATCCGCAATTTTGCAATTATGAATTTTGACGTCGAATTCAGCGTCCTCAGAAACTCCGTCATACCAAGTTTCATATGAATATGTAGAATTTTGGAAATTTCAGGCGCCATATTGGATCCGCCATGTTGAATTTATTAATTTGGACCTCGAATTCGGAATCCGCGTCCTCAGAAACCCCCTCATACTAAGTTTCATATGAATACATATAATTTTAGAAATTTGAGGCGCCATATTGGAATCGCCATTTTGAATTCATGAATTTTGACGTCGGATTAGAAATCAGCGTCCTCAAAAACCCCGTCATACCAAGTTTCATATGAATATGTAAAATTGAAAAATTTCAGGCGCCATATTGGATCCGCCATTTTGAATTTATTAATTTTGACGTCAAATTCGAAATCAACGACTTCAAAAACCCCCTTATATCAAGTTTCATATAAATCCAAAGAAAATTTGACTTTTGGCCACTTTCGGTGGTCTCTCAGCCCACTGTGCACCTGTGCTTTTTCTGTCCGCACCGGAATTGTCGATTTCGTGCGGATTGGTCATATCAAGTAATGCAGAGTCGTGTTTAGGACTATTATTTGTGTTTAGACCCGATTCCAATGGTAGGTTGAGAGTTGCGCCGGAGCATTTCACCTTATCAACATTGTCCTTTGAGGAAGATTGTTTGAGGGGGAATGCTCTATAAACGCTTGACCCAGGTCCCGAATAAGGTTCAGGGTGGCTACTTGGAGAACTCTTCAATAGAGTTTCTATGTCCTCTCTCCGCCCGTAGAAACGGGAGTTTCCTTTTTTCATTCTCATTTGACGGCATTGCCGTATAAGAGTCTGAATTTTGTAACGCCTGAACATCACTTGGGTTGTCGCTTTTATTAGGTCGATTAAAGGAGGCATTCTTAGGACTCTTGGTTTGATTACATTCCATGGAGTCCTTATCATCGGAATAGGTAGATTCGTCGGTTTCCGATGATTCAGTCGTGTCGTTGAACACTATAGGATTTCCGGAAAACGCCTCTACTCCCCTATTTAGCTTTCCCTTTGTATATTCAAAGGTATACTGATAATCCTTTAGTCTATAGCGCCAGCGAAGTAATCGTGGGCCAGGATTATCAGCATACGTCATCCAGTGTAAGGGTTCGTGATCACATGCAAGGATGAATTCGCGTCCGTATAAATATGGACGGAAATTCGTCACGGCGTACAGAACACCTAGACATTATCTTTCAGCTTCGAAATAGCCTTGTTCGACAGTTCAACGGCTTATTAAAATCCGGGTATTGTACAGTGAAACCTCTCCACTGCGGACACTTTCGGTGATCGACTTTCTGTGCGCTTAGGAGACGTGTCCGCCCCAGAGAGTGAGTTGCTGAACAGAAATATATTTATACATACACATTATTTATATGTAATAATACCAATATTGAATAATTAATTCAATAAATAATGACTGATAATTATTTATAAATTCATAAATAAAATGAATAATTAAATAAATAGAATAAATTGAAAATAAAATACATGCAGAAAGAAATTAATAAATAAATGAAATGAAATGAATAATAAATAAATATGTATGCATGTATGTTTATTTACTCTCCCTTTTACGGGTTTGAGGGCCTTGTTCCCTGTACATCGTTTATAAAAATAGCTTACTGACTACTTAACATTACCTCACTACTACAAATTCGACGTCTTAATTCTACTTTACAACTATGCCTATCCTATGCTATTAATCGTGCCTCCAGGGGCTTCCGTTTCCTCTCGCCTGAGCCACTTCAGCTCACAATTTTAATTTCCGACTCTACATCTTTAACTTTCTTTTCTTGAAGTCCCCTTTTGGCTCAATCCTAACCCCTACCACCTGCCCTGTCTCTTAGTTCTTCCAGATTTCTCATCCCTTTCTCACCTTGACCATTTTCATCCAAAATCCATCTTACTCTATCATTCACGCTCTCTCCTCCCGTTTCATCCCCTGTGCATCTCTCTAACACGCGCTCCCATGTCTCCAGTTCATACCCACACACTCTGCATGCTCTCTCTTCTTCATTCTCCCAATATCTGCATTCCCTCATCCCTTCACCCATTCTGAACCTGATCACTCGGTTCCATTTGCTCTCTTTTTTACCTTTTTCAGATATTCTGGCTCTGTTTCGCCCTTAACTACCCTATACCATTTATTATATCTTGCCATCACGAATTTATCCCATCTCTCTTCTTTCTGTTCTACTATCATGTCCTGCTCTACCTGCGGCCACTCTCTATTTGCCTCTCCTAACCCACATTTTCTTTTCATCTGCATTCTGCCCTCCTCCCATTTCGATCGCTCCATGTTGCCCCTCTCCTCTCTAATTTGGATTTCCCTCAGACATGCTTGCGCTATCCTACTGTCCTCCCCCCTTTTTAGCTTCTCTTCTAAATTCCACGCTCTTTTTAGTTGCGTTATTACCATTTTCTCTCTACTTAGTTCTTCTCTCAACATATACCCTGAACAACTCCAACTCACTCCCATTACCCATCTCAAGAACCTTTCCTGTGCACTTTCTATCCCTTTATATTCCCTCCTCTCGTCTTCCAGTCATCCTTGAATCTTATCCTACCTATACCCCACACTTGTCCCATTATTTTACTCGCACTCTCAAGCCTCTTTTTTACCTGCAACTCATTTCCTCCCCCAGATTCAAACCAAAAACCTAGGTAGCAGAACTCCTCGACTAGTTCTACAATCTCGCCACTCATATTCCATTCATATTCTATTTTACTTTTCCTATTTCTGGAATAAACTATTTTGGTTTTTCCTACATTTACCGTTAGATCCTTCTCTCTCACGTTGTCTTCGCAAACTCTCACCATTAGCTTCAATCCTCCTTCCTCTTCCGCTCACAAAACTATATGGTCCGCATACGCGAGAGAGTATATTTTACTATTACCCAGGATCGCGCCTCCCTCACCCTTCCTTTCTAACTTCTCTTCTAGGTCTGACAACAGGATACTAAATGAAAGCGGACTGAGTGGACAACCTTGCCTGACTCCTCTTCCCCTCCAAAACGGCTCTCCTTTTTATGTTCCTACTCTCACCCTCGCTCTGGTTTCCAAGAAAATTTCCTTGATCCTTTCTCTTAACCCTTTGTCCACTCCCCTCTCTTCTAGGGTTTCCCAGAGCACCTTCCTATTTACCGAATCAAACGCTGCTTTAAAATGCACAAACAGTGCTATCAACTTAACCTTCTTTCTCCCTAAATTTCTGCTCACCAGGTAGTTAAGTACGAAAACATTGTCGATCTTTAACAGGTCTGGTGACGATACGCTTACGTTTATCCCCACCCCTATGTCTACCATCATGCTAGTGAGTCAGGTTGCATTGAAACTGTCCGTGTTGTGGAGGTATATTCATATCTTGAGGGTCAACAAAACTGCACGTGTCCGTCACAGAGAGTGTCCGTTGAGGAGAGGTAGCTTAACATGGGATTTCCTATACCGCGGGTCGGGGACTAATGAAAAGTGTTCCTAAACAGAGGTGTGCGTTCTGGAGAGGTGTCCGTTAGTAGAGGTTTCACTGTAATATGGGTCCCTGGCAAAGGTACTTTCGTGGCTTTCGAAAGACCCGCCACTGTTATGGGCCCCATACAAACTTAGCACCCTTTTTTGATAAATCAGTTGATGGTTTAGATAATTTTGCGTACTCTGTTAACGGCTCGTAGCTGGCGTTTCGGGTACATCTTCCTCTCTAGGAAGGTCGATTTTCCGGGGCCGGCCTCGTTTGCGACGAGGCTGCTCAGGCGGATCCATCGGGAGCTGATCTCCGGATATGTCAGGCGTTTCTTTCTGTCTAGGAAGGCTGACTTTCCGGGGGCGACCTCGTTTACGACGAAGCGGTTCAGGCAGGTCCATAGGAAGCTGTTCTCCGGATAGGCCAGGCGTTTCTTCCTCTCTAGGAAGGCTGACTTTCCGGGGGCTACCTCGTTTGCGACGAGGCGATTCAGGCAGGTCCTCCAGGAGCTGATTCTCCTCGGTGTGAGGGTTCGGAACGACTCCGTGGGGGTCGCTATTCCCTGAGACGGCTAGTCGGGGTAGTCCGCCTTGGCCATACGGTCCCATTATGGGAGCAGTTGATCTACCAGGCTCAAACTCACCTGGGGGACTTAGGGTTCGTCCCTCAGGGGTCTCGTGAGAGGTCGTAGGCCTATCCTGTGTGAGATCCGTAGGCACAGGGTTCGTCAGCATATCTATCTCCTCTTGTTCGGTAGGGTATGGTAGCTGAGGATAGATACGAGGGTATACCGGTCGCAGGTCCCTCTCGTGGACCTTTACGTACCTGTCGCCTTTATTAACGTAATACACCTCTTGGTTGAGGACGCCCTTTATGGCATAAGGACCTTCCCAGCGGACTGCTAGGCCGGCGTTAAATTTTCTTTCCTTGTCGGAAAGATGATGGGCTCGGGTTTTTACCCAGTCACCAATCTGATACCGTAGCTTCTTCTCGGGAGGTGTCGGGTAGCGTTGGAGATAACGGGCCTGGCTGTTCCGCACCTCTTCCAGGCGGATGTCTCGTTCCATGGTAGACTGTGAGGTTCCGCCGAGCAACCATTCCCCGGGTCGGTTAAGGGTTGCTCCAAAGAGGACCTGGCTTGGGGTTCGTCCGGTAGCGGCGTTGCATCGGCTGCGTAAGTTGAAGAGGATTTCGGGAATCCCTCTATCCCAATCCTTGTGGGGGTGGTCTACCAGTCGGAGTCGTATTCCCGTTTTCAGGGCTTGGTTTCGCCTCTCTGTGGGGTTCGCCTGGGGGGTGATATACTGGTGTGGTCCAGGCCTCACAACCCCAATCCTCACAAGCCTTCTTCCATTGTAGGCTAATGAATTGCGGCCCATTATCGAGGAGTCTTATCAATTGGGGGGTCTTTGCAGTTCCCACCGGGAAAGCCTCTACCCAACGGGTGTGGAGGTCGGTGACTACGAACAAAAATCCCTTTCCTCGAGAAGACCTGGGGTAGGGCCCCATTAGGTACACCGCCACTGTGTCCCACGGCTCCCGTGGTTGGCGAGGCCTCTGTGGTGGTTGCTGAATAGTCCGGAAAGGTTTACAAGAGCTGCAGAGTTGACAAGTCCGCACATAGTCCTGCACCTGCGGTCGCATTTCCTTCCAACAGAAGTGTTCTTGGATAGCTCGTAGGGTCTCCTCCGGCCCTGGATGTCCCGCGAGGCCAGCGTCATGGTATTCGAAGAGCACCCGTTGCCGGTATCCCTCCCGAATATGGAGGAGCCACCGGGCCCCTACTAGTTTGTAAAATCCGTCATCCGTTAATCTCCACAATTGCAGAAAGGCTTGCTCCTCCACGGTGTGGTGTGGGTTCTGTTCGGTTTTCAACCAACGGGTTACCAACCCCGTAACATAGGGGTCCTCCTGTTGAGCACGAGCAATTTCTAAAAAGAAGTTGTTTTTCCCAAGTTGTGTCAGCGAGGGGCCCTCGGCAGATTCTGGATGAGGGAGCTGCGATGGTAGAGCTATTTCGCTCTCCTCAACGTTCACTTGAGATCCTTCGATTGGTTGGAGTGATAAGGTTCCGAATTTGGCCTTGGCGTCCTTGGTATTCTCCAACCAGCGAGTAATGCTGGGCTTGGTCTTCACGACGAAGTCCCGCCCTTCGAGGAAAGGTCTGAAGTACCTAGTGGCCCAGACCAAAGCATGCCCCTCCTTTTCCATGAGTGGATATCGGGATTGGGTCTCGGTGTACTTGGCACTAGCATAACTCAGCACCTGAGCGGAACCTTCCGGAGGTTGTTGATACAGTACCGCCCCCATTCCAATAGAGCTAAGGTCTGTCTGTAAGTAGAGGGGCCAATCGGGGCCTCTGGTGTCCACCGCCACTTCGTATTTTTCCTTAGTAAGTTGGTCAGAGGGGCTGCTGCCTCCGAGAAGTTCGGGACATACTCCCGGATCCAGTTGCAGATTCCTACGAACTGCTGAAGTCCGCGCCGTCCCTGTGATGGAGCAGCTTGGAGGATTGCCTGCACATGCTCCTCCTGGGGTTCGTTATGCTGGGAGGAGACAAGATGGCCCAGGTATCGCAGCTCTATTTGGCCGAAGCAACACTTCTTTAGGGAGCAAGTGAGCTTGTGTATCTCTAGGCGTTCGAGGACGAGGTTCAGATGGAGAAGATGCTCTTGCCATTTTTTTGAGTAGACGATTATATCGTCTAAATAGACAATGCAAAATTTATTAATGTGGCCTCGGAGAACAGTTTGGCTCATTAAACATTGGAACGTTATGGGCGCGTTCTTAAGACCGAACGACATCACTCGGAATTGATAGGTACCTCCATGGGGTATGGCGAAGGCGGTGTATTTCTTGGAATTGGGATGGAGCGGCACCTGCCCATAGCCGGAGCGTAGGTCCAATGTCAAAAATACGCTGGCGCCTCCCAGCTCCTTCACAGAATCCTGAATACGGGGAAGGGTGTGGGTTGCATCTCCCGTTATCGAGTTGAGTTTCCGGAAGTCGATGCAAAATCGAAACTGCCCATCCTTTTTCTTCGACAACACGATAGGTGAGCTGTAAGGTGAGTGGCAAGGCTCGATAAACCCGTCCGCTAACATCTCCTGGACCTGTTCCAGGATTATTGTTCTTTTTTGTTCTGAACAAGGGTAAGGTCTCAGACGGAAAGGTCGGTCGTCCAACACGTGGATTTCGTGTTGAGCCGATTGGGTCTGCGTTAGTTTTTCTTGCGAGTTCCAGGTGTTCCGGAAGCGGTGCACGAGATTCTCGAACTCATCCTTCCAGTTCGACAGGAAGTTGTTATCGATGTTCAAATCCGAGGGGGCGGCTCACTGATTGGGTGGAACTGCGTTGGTCAAGTAGAGAAGGTATCTCGATTCTCTTCCCGCATAAAGCCTTCCTCCAGGAATGTCGATGAGGACATGTTTCTCGTAAATTCAGGGTAGTCCTAGGATTAAGGGCTCCCGGAGCTCGTTGCTCACCCAACATGGAAGTCGGATCATGCGACCCGCAAAGTCAATTTCGAGGGTCACCTTTCCCTGGGCCAACATGATCGTGCCCGGTGTGGCTAGGTCGACCTCCTGGGGATGGTAGATCATTGATGCCCTCTGTTCTTCCGTTAGGACATCTGGTCGGAGGAAGTTTTCTGCGGCTGCCGTGTCTAAAAGTCCCACTATGTCGCTCCCATTGACGGCCCCTCTGACACGGGGTAGGCGAAGGTATTCTGTGGACGTCTGTTGTAGACTCGCTACTGAGAGCCGGGGCGGTGGGGGAGGGTTGCTCCACCGCCCGCCTCCAGTTTTCCGAGCCAGAAGCCTTCTGTGCATTGTGTTCTGCGAGCTTTTTCTGGTGAACTTCACAGTCTCTATGTAGATGGTAACCGGGGCAGTGCCAGCATTTGGCATTAACTCCGCCGATATTACCTGAGGACTCCTCTTTCGGAGCCACTTTCCGATCTTCTTTCTTAGGATTAGACTTTTCCCACTCCCTCTCATCATGCTCGGATTCAACGGCTCGAGAGAGGAGGGTATCGAAAGTCGTTGGTGCTGAGGCTCTGATGCCCCGTCGAATGCCCGGCCGAAGGAGTTCCATCAGGGCGATTACTAGGCTGTGTTCGGTGGCTTCGGGATGGAGCCTCTTATAGAGTAGCCTCTTTCGGTGCAAGAAAACCGCCACTGACTCCTTGTCAGTTTGTCGTACGGAGTAGAGTTGGGCCTGAAGTCGGCCGCGAATTGTCGTTGAATCATACTGGCGAACGAGTAGGTCCCTGAATTGGCCCCATGGGATAGACAGACCCTTATAATCTTCCCACCATTGGAGGGCTCCTCCCTTGAGCGCTGAGCCCACCGCTTCGGTCCTGTGGTCTTCCTGGATTCTCATGGTCTGGAAGTAAACCTCGAGGTCTCGGAGGAAGGCCTCTGGGTCTTCGTGATCCTTTCCCCAGAATTCTGGGATCATGCTGATCTTCGGTAATCCCAGGATGAACTCCCGGAATCCATGCCACGTCGTCAGTGGGACCCCGTCAGTTTCCACCTGTGCACTCTGACCCCCGACTGGTTCTGTCGAGGGGTGAGGCATTGGATAGGCCGGGTGACTAACTGTTGGATGCACGCCGGGGTACAGCGTCGAGGTTTGGTTTGGGTAGATGGCTGGATAGACTCCTGGAGGGCCGGGTGGATAAGCAGCTGATTGTACTGGCGGATAGAATCCGGGTGGAATGAAGGGGTAGGTTCCAGGTGGAACAGCAGGGTAAACCCCATGTTGTACCATTGGGTAAAGTCCCAATGGGGCGGGGGGATAATTCCCGAATGAGATGCTAGGATAGGCCGCCGACGAAAAAACTGGATAGGCTGCAGAGATAGCGGAAGGGTAACCTCTAGACGAGAAGGCCGGATAGACCGCAGACGGGGCAGCAGCGAAGGCTCCGGATTGTACTGTGGTGGGGGCACCTTAAGCGCCGGTGAGGTAGGTCCCAGATGCGGCAGTGAGGCCGGCTCCGGATTGCGTTGTCGAGGGGACCACAGGGGTGGCGGTAGGGTAGGCCTCATACTGGACCTGCGAGTTAGTCCCGGGATGAGTGCTCCAAACAACTCCAACGGAGTTGACTAAGGTTGTGGTTGTATTCGGGGAGGTCATTCCCCTGGAATGAGCCTCTGCGAGTGCCCCCGGATAGACAGGGGACAGATCCGGGTAGGTGCCCGAGGGTTTTGCGGCTAGGTGATGGGGTTGTACTTGAAGTCGATTGGCTGCAGATATATCACCTAGGGACTCGATGAGAGCGGTCGATGTTGAATTCGGGACAGTGGTGACCATTGGTGACCAAAAAGACGTGGCCGGAGTCCAGGTGTATCCAGCTGCCGTGAGCTCTGACGGAAATCTCTGCCGAATCGTGGCGGGGGTGTTCAACCCATAACCTGAAGCCATGTATAAAGGAGCCCCGCTTCCGCTGGGCGGCACCTCGGACATTGTCTTAAGGGGGATGTCCGGTGCCGAACCTGGGTTCCCACCTGTCAGTGAGTTGCTCCCATCTGCTGGAGGAGTCGTGGTGACCATGTCGCACGCATCCCCTGGGGGCGCTCCTTGGGCTCCGACGACGAATCTGCCTTGTTGGTCCATCCTGGACTCGGACTCTAATTTCTCTGTTTCAGAGAACCCCCTGAAGGGTTCGGAGGTCTCTGAAGCGCTGGTGGGGGGTTGAGCGGGCGCCACCGGGTTTTCCTGAGCACTCCCGGAAGTGGCTGACTCCGGATTCTCGAGACTGTAACGGGGGTCTCGTTTGGTGGGAGTCCGGGTAATCATTTGGAGCCTGGCTGTCGGTCGGGGATCGCGAGGACGTCCTAAATGTTGGAGGCGCCTTGACCTCCGATCCTACAGAGAGGATCGAGAGGGACGTGTTAGGTCAGGTCCCAGCAAAGGGGAAGGTGGCTTCGCCAGTGAGAAGCTAGTGTCGTCACAACCAGATCCTCCGATCTTACGGGGAGGATCGTGAGAGAAGACCTGGCGGAGAGAACCGAAAAGGCAAGCGGCCCTCCGATCCTACAGGGAGAATCGTGAGGGAGAGAGGGCTGTCGCGCCTCGTTAGTCGGCACCCCGATCCAACGGAGAGGATCGCGGGGGGTGGGTCCGTCGAAAATGAGATGGAGCGGTAGGAAGAACGGTCCAGGACCGTGAAAATTATAAAAAGAAAGAAAAATAACGACTTACTTGGCCCGGATATCCTGAAGTGAGAGGGTGCGGAAAGGAGGGGGTGTCTCACCTTCTCCCTGGGCCTCCGATCCTACGGGAAGGATCGAGAGGCGCTGTTCCCTCGCTGGATTTACGTTGACCAAAACAAGTTTCGGCGGGCCTTGTGGCGCTCGGTGACAACTGAGGGCCTGGTGCGCCGACCGGCGTCCGAAATCCTGGGTGAATTTGCGGCGACGCGGATGACCACTGATCGGAGCCGAGTCGGAGAAGGTGTGGGGGGACCGGCCCGAGGACGGAAGATCAGGGATATTGCCCTGCGTTTTCTCGAGGTTTGCTTTGGTGGTCTCAACTTCCGGGAAGGGGCCTCCGGTCTGTCCGTTGGTTCTCTCGCTCCTGGAGTCTGTCTTGCAGACCCTGGATGAGGGATACCGATGTGGGAGCTGGCCCAGGCCTGGATGACTCGTTCCCTCGCAGAGGGGGGCTCTAGCTGAGGGTCTCGGAGGAGGGTAACTCGTAGATCCCGCAGTTTCGCTCTCGGAAGTCCGGAGGGTCCTGCAATTTCGCCCAGAGGTAACTGGGGACGTTGAAGCTCGCCCTTGTTCCCCAGCGGGGGTTACTGGAAGCCGGGGGGTGAGGCCTGGATTGGAGAGGTCCTCAGCTTGAGGACATTGTCGTCATCTAATAGAGGCCGAGTCGGAGTAGGCGCGAGTGGAGAGAGGAGTACTGGCGGGGGAGATAAGGCCCCGAAAAACTCAAGTGCTTCTTCCAACAGCACGTCCCTAGGCTCCGGGGGGACGGAGTCAATGCCCGGGTTCTTCGGCAGGGTGTGGGTCCGTGGGAGTCCTGGATCAGGGCTAGAGGAGAGGGGCTGTCCCCGGTTCTTCTTGGGCTTCCTACGCCGTTTTGGGGGCAACCATAATCCTGCCGTCGGATTTCTCTGGAGCTCTGCATGGATCTGACGTCAGAGTTCGGCCCGCCGCTTGTTCTGGCTCGGCTTCCGGAGGGGAGGTTCTACCAGGGGCAGAGAATAGAGACCCTGAGGGAAGAAATTAACCAGAGTCCTCTGTTCCTGAGGTGAGGATCATGAGAAAGGGTCACGACGGTAAAGATGTAGCCTGAGTGAACTCGGATTCTACAATGCGGATCGAGAGTGGGGTTGAGTTTAGAAAAAATCCATATTCTCCGATCCTACGACGAGGATCGCGAGAAGAAACCCGATTCAATTAAATCTGATCGTTCTCCGATCCTACGATAAGTATCGTGAGAAGAGACCAGGCTTAACTAAGTTCGACGATAGTAAGGTTAAGTTTAAATGCACTGCGCCCCTACAGCGAGGATCGTGAGTGGAGTTGAGTTTAATGTAAATCCATATTCTCCGATCCTACGATGAGGATCGCGACAAGAAACCCGATTCAATTAAATCTGATCGTTCTCCGATCCTACGATGAGTATCGTGAGAAGAGACCAGGTTTAATTAAGTTTGACGATAGTAAGGTTAAGTTTAAATGCACTCCGCTCCTACTGCGAGGATCGTGAGTGGAGTTGAGTTTAATGTAAATCCATATTCCCCAATCCTACGATGAGGATCACGAGAAGAAACCCGATTGAATTAAATCTGACCGTTCTCCGATCCTACGATGAATATCGTGAGAAGAGATCAGACTTAATTAAGTTCGACGATAGTAACGGTTAAGTTGAAACGAAAAAAGACACTAATTGATGGAGCTCTGAGGAGAACCAAGACACTTACTCTCTTGGGTTGCTCCGGAACCACGTCCGAAGAAGGCGACGACATCGTAGGGAGTTGGATCCCCCCCCCCCCTCAAGAACCCAAGAAAAAAAACCACGGAATTCACTTTAAAGAAAAGAATATTGTTTTATTTCCTCCCGCACCAAGGACGAATAAAATATGAGTACACAAATTTTCTGAAGTTGTTCCGCTCTGAAGGGAGGGAACCGCACTGTCATCAACGCACGCGATAACTATCACTGGTTAACCGGACTGAGCAACAAAGTGCTTCGCGGACGGAAGGGTGGCCAGTCGGTTGGCAGGTACCGCGGAAGAGGCAAGATGCACGCTGGGCATCGGTCGGTGATGAACTGACGAGCTGACCGCTGGACTGAACCTCGTCCTGGAGTTCGCTCGTCACGCCGCGCATGGCGTAACTTAATACTAACAGAGGGAAGGGGTGCGTAGCGCGCCAATATTTAATCTAGACTACGGGAGTAAAAAGGACTGAGAGCTGCCATTCTTTGGGAGGGACAACAGAAAAAACCGAGACCACCATTGTTTCGAACATTGGTGGTTTTGTTGTGTAACAACTCCTTGATAAATCGTCTTTAATAACCAGACAACCCTAGAAACTGTCGAATTGACTTGACGGTTCTTGGTTTTGGAAAGTGATTTTGGTGGGGTTAGGTTTCAGCCCATCGGAGGTGATAATGTGCCCCAAATACGCGATCTCCGTTCGGAGGGAATCGCATTTGTCAGGCTGTAATTTCCAATTTGCTTCCCTCAATTTTTCACTGAGTCTTCTGACCCTATTTTCGTGTTCCTCTAGAGTTTCCGAATAGACCACGATGTCATCCAGGTATATAAAAGCTTCTAAACCTAGCATCCCCTTAAGGACAGTGTCCATAAGACGCTGGAAGGTCGCTGGAGCATTGTTAATACCCATGGGCATTCGCAAATATTCGAAATGTCTTCTTCAAGTAGAGAAGGCGGTTTTTAAGCGGTCATCGGGGTTTCGACCTTATGGAATCCGCTTGCTTAATCGAAGACTGAAAAGTAGCGAGTAAAATTATTTCCTAACCCCAGAAGCATCAAGCTTCTTAGGTATTATCTTGAGATTGACAATCGATTCAAAGTGCCACTGGTAACTCCTTTTAGTTTGCTTAAGAATACCTTCGAGAATGCAGGCTCGGAAGGTTCGGATATGTACACGGAACCGTTCATTACGTCCTGAATGAAGTCTCTCAAAGGGGGATTTTTGCCATCTAAGGTGGGAATATGAAAGGTACATTGTTGGAGCGTCCTTCCCTCCAACACGGAAGCCATAGCCATGCTTACATCCATTCTTGTAGCTTGGGCTTGGCTGGTGGCATCAGAGTTAGGACCCAAATGGTGCGGGTCAGGATTTTCTTGGAGATTGTCGCTAAAAATCTTATCCCTGTTTTCGTCGGGCATATTTTTTTTTTTTAATTGTACCTACAGTAAGCAAGTTAATTCAAACAGAAATAGGGGCAGCGCGGTACATGAGTGTCAATAGTACAATCGAATCGTACAATCCCAGGTAATAGTGCAATCGCACAAAAGCAAGGCATATGCCTTTTATGCTGAAAACAAGAAACAAGCAAAAGAAAATAAATGCTGGCAATTTGATAAGCTCTTAGTCTACAATCGTTGATGGATAGCGCATATGTTTCGTTGATGGTATGTCGCTCAGAATGCAATTGCCATGTTTCCGTCGCCCCTATTCAAGTTGGGAATATGGATACGAAAATTGTTTTATTTTTCACTTGTTCACGCCTGGAATGCCGGTCAACAGTGGTACTTGACTTCAAATTGAGTTTGCATGATTCGGTCCACTGACGATAGGACACGGCCTGGAGTGTTTATTTTTAATAAAAATAAACCCAAGGGGATCCCTGACTGATTTTTTTTGTTGGTAAATTCAGAAATTTTGCTGGGTTTCCAAGTTAACACTGAACTTAAACATCTCATTGTTGAGAGTGGCTCGCTTCGAGTTTAGAAGCTTGGGCGATTTCTTCGAAGATCGCTTCTTCTATGTCGGTATCGCTATCCACCAAAGTGATGGGGTCTTTACCGGAATCGCTATCAGATGGGGTAACTGATTCTATGCGCTTTTCCTGAACAGCTTCCTTTTGAGCCATTCGATCCACCTTCTGTTGTGCGTCGTTCAGAAGAGTATTAAAAGGCAATCAAATCCTTCTGGGGTTTCAATTTCCCTAAATATGTTTTCCTATCTCTCGGGAGGTGAGTCAACAAACCTTATATTTACAGGGACTATGCCAACTTCCCCTGAAGGCTGGGTGACTTCTTCAATTTCGTGGAGAATAACTTTACCTTCAAAAAAAAAAAACAAAACAAAAAAAATTTTTTTCCTCTTTCGTCGAGCTTGGCTTGCCCTTTGCGTAATTTTCTTTTCTTTCCCTTAATCTTTCACAGAGTCTATTCTAATGATATCACCTCTATGTCTGATCCGTTACTTGCTTCGAATGGGGCTATGATCGTTTCGGTGTCCGAGTCGTTCCAATCGTTTATTGATTGTACGTTAACGATTCGGAGTTCCTGATCGCGCGCCGTTCTTCTTTGTTGTGATGCCTCTTCCAAAGGTAAATCGACAACAATGACTTCGATATTGTAGGAACCTGCTTCAATTTTTCGTTTTGTTTCCAGAGGAGGACGAATCAACGGTTTTACCGTGAGTGTAGGGATCGATTTTTTGATGGCTTGATCAATTTGTTGGAAATGATAGAACCAGCTGTGATAACCTTTGCATTTGATTTGTTACACTTATTTGCACGCTTTCCTCTTCTTGTAGTCTTCAGGGGTTGCCAAAGATTTTTGATTAATAAATTTGATTAATAAAAAATCTTGCTTCGCCTTTTTATATAAAGGAAAACACGAATGCTTAGACGCTGATGTAGACCTTCCCTTCGCTAAAGCGTTCAGTTTGGGTCAGCGCGGAAGAGCCCCATGATTTTCTGTTTTGAAAGTATTCAAAATCAAAATAACGTGACTTCGGTTTTCCTTTAGGAGAAAAAATGTACGTTAGGATTTAGGAGGACAAATACTTCTACCCGTCAGCTGAGCGTGCGATTGGGTGATTTGTGGATTATCAATTATTATTTTAATTGACAGTCCCTTCCTTTTTCTCCTCCCTGCAAGAAATTATTATAATTTTTATTTATATTTAATTATTCATTTATTTTGTTAAAATATGAATTCTAGATCAGGCTGTCAAATTACAGATTCTAGAAACCCACGGTAAATGACAGTTCTGCCTCCTATTGAGCTAATGACTTCTTTAAGACTAGCTTATAATCCGAAAGATTCTACGGCAACCCTGCCCAATATCCCGCTTAACCTGGGATGTCCTAGCGGGATGAGTGAAGAGATAACTTCAAAGGGCAAGGCCGTACCGAACACTGCAATTGGTATCAGCCCATAGTCTGGAAATTATAGCCTGACATTGTCTGTTCGATAGAGGTATGTTGGGTGAAACCTACCCAGAGCGCATCTTCCGAGATAAAATTTGAATCATTACTCGGACAAAACGATGAACCTACATTACCGTTACGAAAGACAGGAGCAAATAGGCTCATCCCGGTGAGGGTTCAACTTCCATACCCAACCGTCAGGTCGGAAGCGAAAGGAGGCATCAGTGCACTTTTCCGGAATGTTGCTCTATGTAATTGAAAATAGTCATTTCCCTTTATTTAATAGTTATCTAATTCCGAAAGGGGTTTGGAATATTCTTTTAAGTGCCTTTCAGCAATTTCCTTCAATATCTCTTCTTCGATAGCTACTGTATTATCGGGGGAATACTGACCATTTATACTTCATCCTCGGAGAAAAGAGTAACACTTTCGATCTTTGATTCTATTTCGCTATCGGATGGGGGGATGATGCTTTCTGTTTTTGACTGATTATTCCGGTATTTTTATTGATCGATCTTTTGTTGGGCGTTGTTCAATAGAGTGTTGAATAAGCAATTCAATTCGTTAGGACCCTCGATCTCCGTGAAGATGTCCTCTTCTCTTTAAGGTGGGGGATCTACAAAACGCATGTTCACGGGAATGTTAACCGTTTCTCCGGAGGGTTGAATTACTTGCTTAAATTCGTGCACAATTAGCTTATTAGCCAGAAGATCATCTGCTAACAACTGCTGTTTAAGTTATTCTTGACGTTCTTCGATTTGCTTCCTCCCTCTAGGCTTAAGTTTTTTTTTAATTTAACGTCAGACATTTTGAACAGTTCATCCTCACAGTCAAGTTATCTGACAAGTTTCTTTTGGTTATTTATAAACCTTAACTAATTTTTTTATTTAATTCAAATTTAAATAAACCACATAAAAACACTCAACTGCTGGCCCTTAGGCTTGCATCTTGAACCTTAGGGGAGGTTTCGACTGGCCGTTAGGCTTATCTAATCTCCCTGCATTTCATGTTGCTTTGAAAAAATTTTGAACGGTTATAAATAATTAAAGAAATATTCTCTACTTTTATTTTGTCAATAAAATCAGAGAAGTTTCTTTTGGTTATTTATAAAGCTCAACTAATTTTTCCATTTAATTCAAAATTCAATAAACCACATAAAAGCACTTAAGTGCTGGCCCTTAGGCTTGCATCTGGAACCTCAGGGGAGGTTTCGACTGGCCGTTAGGCTTATCTAATCTCCCTGCATTTCGTGTTGCTTTGATTTATTTTGAATGGATATAAATAACCGAACAATTACCTCTGATTTTATTCCACAATAAAAACCAGATGTCCCACTGCTAAGCACAATTTTTCAAAGACAACAGTCAAAATGACTAATTTCACTAAAATTTGACTAAAATTCCGAAAATTGTTTCTTTTACCAGTCTGACGGAGGGATGCGCTTAAAGTTAAAATAATCCGACTGCTGCCACCATGTTTGTTACGAACAAGAAGTGAGATTGATTGCTCACCGCCGGTGACTACGTCAGTTCCCGAGGCGTTGTCCCACGACATTCTGCGTATTCAAATCCCGGAAAAAGGAGAGAGAGATACGAGTGGAGGGCGGAAACAAGGCAATTGCTGTCCGCGATAATATGTTTCGTTTTAATAAAATTCCGCCTGTAAAAATCACAATATTATCTGACCTTATCTTGGAGTACAGTGCGTCTTCGGTGCAGGTCCAGTCGTAGAACTCGCCACTCACCACTTCCACTTACACTCGTGCGACACGATCGCGATCCGTCGTAATCCCAAACGCACGGTTAAAGAAACGGTGGTTTTCTAGTCCTTTTCACGACACTGTTCCTTACTGATTTCGGTTATTAATTTATTACCAAAAAATATTAGATTTTAACCAGAAGGTTGCGATTTGCACTACAAAAGGTGACATTTCTACAGTAAGAGATGATATTTAAAACCAAAAAAATGAATTTTCGACAAAATAGTTGAATTTTTAATTTAGAGAAATCGTTAGGCAAGAAAAATAAATTTTAATAAATTTGTTGAATTTTCAAGTCAACAAGACGAATCCACAACAAAACAGTTGAATTTCCAACCAAGAAATATGCCTTTTTAACAAAATTGTTGAATTTCCACGAAAATAATTTAACTTTGAACGAAATAATACAAATTTTTATCGCAAATACTATTTATACTATTTTTGGTCCCTGAAGTGAGTCAGAGGCATATAGATTAATTAATTTTGACACCAAAACGACCTGAATTCTTTTACTAGAACGTCTACCCTGTTTAAATAATCAATTCAGTGTTATTTTAAGAGATATAACGGAATTCGATAGGTGTTAAAC
>CAKNXH010061664.1:54703-65284 GCA_932178445.1 Andricus quercusramuli
CTGTCTCTGTCTCTGTCTCTGTCTCTGTCTCTGTCTCTGTCTCTGTCTCTGTCCTGGAATATTCCCAGCAAAAAATAAAGAATTGACGGATTGGGGCGAATTAACATTTTTGTAATGCGCGTGAATTCCGATTTCTGATTCGTTCAAACGCATTGAGACGCATTTAGATGAACTGAAGCAGCGCGAATTCATATGAATGCGTGGTCAAGGTAAATCAGAAAAAAAATTAATAAAAAGTGCATGTGTTGGGACTTGAAACAGCGATCCTTCGTGTATCAGTCTAGAGTCCCCGCCGCCCAACAATTGCTGAAATTCGCCATGACGCATTGGGGCAAATTCTAGTGTGTATTTTAAGATCACGAATTTAGACGCACTGACCAATGTTGAAGCGCTTGCGTTGTGACGCATTGAAGTGTATTCGCTGACTTTAGACTTTTGCACCGTATTTGTACGTATATAAAGATTCAAAATTGAAATACCATCTTCACGAATGTACATGTATTGACACACAGGTCCAATGCTTCATTGTCGCAAAGCGGTATTTGCAGGGTGTCTTAGTCTTTTCAATTCAATTCGTATCAACTCTTTCTTTTTTTGCTGGGTTAGAAAGAATTAGAATTATGAAAATAATTCAATATCAGGGAAATACTTATAAACTATTACGCAATAAGAAATAGGTTAGATTCTTAGCATTCCTAAAGATGACTAATCGAGGTATTTTTAGTAGCAGAACGTGCCTTAGAGCAGCTTTTGACAGGAACTCGTATTGTAAACATCCGGTTACAATTTGCACTTTGGACCAAAGTTGTTTAGAAATGTCAATCAACGAATGAGTCATATTGCGTCTTAAATCGCATAGGCGGAGCCATGCGACCTGATTTCTAATTGGTGAAATGACTGTTAAATTCCATGACGTCAGCGATTTGATTGGCTAAAAAGGTAAAGTGGGAGATTACTTCGCCCAAAATATAGTTTATATAGAGGCGCGCACAACGGAAAAAAGCCAGATTTCATATCTCCGAACCGCATATTTGAATACTAAACCTGCGACACTCAATATTGTAAAATTAAGTCTTTTCCACTTAGAATTTTTTGTTCAAGCTTGGGCTCAGGCAATTTATTTGAAACTAATGTAATACATAAACAATTCAATTAAGCTTATTTGTTGAACGTGGAGCGGGACGCCGCGTTATAAACAATTATAAACAATTGTAAAATTAAGTGATTTGCTATTTTTGTAACCACAAAAATAACAATTTGTGGAGTTGAGACAGTAATTTTGAAGACTCATTATTGATAAATTGTGAACCATAAACTGTTAAATCTAGTGTTCTTTATTTCAAATAAATTCCTTTTAATGATTTTCGTTTCAACGAATCAACGGCAACAAAGATCCCGTTCTCATGTCCAATCAGCGAGCAGAGAATTATTGACAGGAAAGCTAGGTCAAATTTGGGCATTACAATTGGTGACAGCAGTAGGATACTGGACTACTGGGCCACAAACTGAAATTCAAGGCCATTCGTCTTACCACAAAAGGGATTACCCAGCTAACACAGTTACTAGTCCGAATAGTCACATAATTGTAACAAGATTCAGAAAACCAGTCACTGGTGACTTCCCTGCTGGTCCCCCAGTGACAATATATTTCCCACTCAAAGTAGTAACAAATTACAAGCGAAGCAGGTAACATTATCCCGCCATTGTAATCACATGCTTGTAACGAAGTGATGTTTGGAAAAGCAACGTGCAATGACTTTTTGCAAAAATGTTGGAAAGGGACATAATTAAACGATAAATAAGTTCCAGAAAAGTGAAATAATATGTGAACATATCTATTATAAAAAAACAGATATTTATCAGCTGAACCCTTACGAAAAAGAAATTACATTAGAGGTTAGACCCAAAATGTATATGTATAAATGAAAATTAAATAACTAAGTAAAATATTGATATTGTAATATATTCTTTTTATACAAAATAAGTATAATTATTATTATGTTTAAATTATACAAAAATATAAACAAAATATTCCAAAATCAACGTAAAAGCTATTTAAGGTTGCACTTTTAAATTGTGCGGGAAATCACAGAGCCAATGAATGCCTATTCCTTGCGCATGCGCACGAAGTTTTTCGTCCCGTAAGATCGCTGCCGGCTGTTACCACCATGTTACTAGTCTGACAGGGAACGGTGGCAAACAAGCCTCCCTAGTAAACTACGGCGATTATGCCGTTACCTGCTAGGACACTGACATACAAGTAACAATTCCTCTGATAACATGTGATCATTCAGGAACCTTTCAGGATGGTAACAGGTTAGCTGGGTACTCCACTGACGGAAGGCACTATCTCTCGAATCTGAAATATCAATGGAACAAGATTACCAATTTATTATAATAAACATTAAAAGTAAAAGCCGCAACCTTCTACCAGGGTTTTGTGGTGGTTTTACTCCCGGCATCATAGGGTGTCGACAATTGCACCAAGGATGTTAACGGTTTGATAGCGACCACCAAACTATTCCCCAATAACCGTAGGCCTTAAAGGATTTAAAAATTTTTAAACAAAAAATCCTTATCTCAACGTGGGAAATAAAAGCTGGTCCTGAATTACCTGCTTAGAACGAAAAAAGGATACGTCAACGTTGTACTGGCTCAAAACAGAAGAGGGTACAGCACCGTGGGACCAACTCCAGAGGAACCAATAACAACTACTCGTAGGAAGTTCCTGAAGGATCAAGAACACTCAAGGAATTCTGAACATCTTCCTGGAACAACGAAGAATCGTGTGAATAATTGTGAAAATTAATGATCAATAGTGTTGTGAGTTTTATTGTGCACTACTAGTTGGATTATGTGTCACCAAAAGATTGTCGTAAAAAAAGTAAGTCTTTAAAGTTTAATAACATGGCTCCGAATAGGAAACGTCGATTATATGAGAATGCGAAAGATGTAGACGAAGCACCACCCCCAAAAAAGGCTAGGCGAGACAAAAACGATTATCCTGCTGAACTACGTGCGATATTAACTCAAGAATTGCAATCTAGGTTAGTAGTGAGTGAAAATCCCTCTGATAGCGATAGGACCAATTTTTTGAGTTCGGATCAAAGTGGCGAGAGTTGGAATAATTTGCAGAGACATGAGACTTAGGTCCAGGACTCCCCCTCTGTTCCTTTATTAACGCTAAATCTTACTTCTGGCCCAGAGGAAATTTCGCGAATAGTCAAAGATATGATACCGGAATTCACAGGAAAAAATATGTCAATTAAACTATTCATGAAATATTGTAAGGCTCTTATTGGTATGACCGATCCTCGCGATGCACCTTACTTGACTATGATGGTTTTGAATAAAATTACCGGTAAAGCGCGTTATCATATTCAAGATAAAAGCGACTTGGAACCTAATGACATCCTACAAATTCTGGAGCGAATTTACGCTCAGGAAGAAGATGTAAGTTAAATTTTACAGACTTTAGTTAACTTCAAAAGAAAACCGGATGAATCAATTCAAGAATACGGGGCTCGCGTTGATACAATTTTCCATAAACTCACTTCTCAAGTAATGGAAAACACCCCCGGGGCAAGAGGTGTGGGCCGTTGTGAAGCATACAAAGAAGCCGTGATTGGAAATTTTCTACGTGGATTAGACTTTAACATTTATATGGCCATTCAGGATGAAGAAATGAACACTTTGGATGATGCTATTGCAATAGCTGTTAAAGCCGATCAGAAAGTCAAAAGTTGGGGAAGAGTTCATGGATCTCTCTCTGGCTCAGTTGTTCCTCCTCGTCGGGATCCAATTTTAAGAATAAAATAAGACAAGACATACTAAAGAGAGTAGCTCATATGCGAATAGAGGATGATACCGAGCCTGTACGTAATTTGAATTCAGTGCAATGTTATCATTGTGAAGAGTTTGGACATTATAAGCGAAACTGTCCAAAGAAGATTATTAGGAGGGGCTGAATATTTCTCTGTTATGTATTTAGCATCAGGTTTCCATCAAATGCCCATGGATCCTGCATCAAAAGCAAAAACTGCTTTTTTCACACCATATGCTTATTTTTAATTCAATGGAATTCCGTTTGGTCTTAAAATGCCCCCGTTACCTTTCAAAGGGTAATGAATCAAGTTCTTACTGGTTTACAAGATATTGACCTATTTGTTTATATGGATGACATTGTTATCTATGCCTCATTCCTTGTTGATCACAGTCAAAAATTAAAAGCACTTTTAGGTCGTTTAAGAACATCTGGATTATCTTTGAACCCTGAAAAGTGTTATTTCTTGAAGTAAGAAATAGTATACTTAGGTCATATTATCTACCAAGAAGGCGTCAAACATGATCCCCGAAAAGTAAAAGCTGTGAAGAATTTCCCTATTCGAAGAGGAAAGAAAAAAGTTAAACAATTCTTGGGACTTGTAGGTTACTATGGGAGATTTATTCCGGATTTTGCCAAAGTGGCTAAGCCACTTACTCAGATGTTGAAAGATAACTCTGATTTTCGTTGGACTTCTTTAGAACCTTTGTTACAGTTTCCAGACTTTTCAAAACCGTTTGTGTTGACGGCAGACGCTTCAAATTACTCTATTGGAGGTGTCCTCAGTCCGCGTGAAGTTGTTCAGGATTTACCAATCGCTCTTGCCTCACGGACTCTTCAAGGAGCAGAGATCAATTATTCTACAGTAGAGTAGGAACTTCTTGCTATTGTCTTCTGCGTCAACTTTTTCTGGCCTTACTTATATGTGTCACAAATTCGTCCTCTTTACTGACCACAGGCCCTTAATTTGGCTGCATAGCATTAACGATTCTGTCTCTAGGTTGGCTAGATGGCGAATCAAGCTGAGTGAGTATGATTACGTGATTGTGTATAAGCCTGGAAAAGTGAATTCAAACGCGGGTGTTTGGCGAGAAATCCACTGAATGATAGTACCGAGGCACAACGAGTTGCGACTTCTGTTGGGTGTGGCCTATTAAGGACCCCGTTATCGGTCTGCGCCAATGCACCACAGCATTTTGGTCCAGATTTGTGGGGATGGAAACGCACTAACCCCGATAGCTTAGGTGGTCCTTTGAAAGATAAGAATTCCAAACCGGTGTCGAGAGATTCAACTCTCAGTGATGACAGACTTATGGCTTCCCCTGGTGGAGACCTTAACGACCCAGTTCAGATACCTTCATCTGCTCAAAATGGTTTAGCTCAGGTGCCCAAAAAGCAGAAGCCCTTGATGCCCACGTCGTCATCGGCTCTGAGTGGGATGTGGGGTGCGGGCGTTCGACTAAATTCTCCTATCGTAAGGACGCAAACTAAGTTGTGCGCTTTGCAGGAGACTGAAGACAAATACAAGGGTGAAAAAAGTGTTGCTGTCCTCAAAAAGACTCTTGCATTGGTCGTCTCGTATGCGCGCATATCATACAGTAAGGACAAAACATGTATGGGTAGAGGCCATATTACTCATTTTGTCTCAGCTGATGGTTCGATGATATCTGAAACTAATCAAGAATTAGTGAGTATCAAATTACAATATAAATATAATATAAAATATAAAATATAAAGTGAGTATCTAAAATTAGTGAGTAACAAATCTCTTCAAGATTGAAGATTTTTTGGGAAGTAATCCTGAATTAGGTGAAGTAATAGTCTTCACCCGGAACAATGGGTACATTTTTGCTTTGATTGTGAAGAATAAGCATGATGATCAGCTTTTCTTGAATCACATATCTAGTGCAATTATTGCATTAAAAAATGTAATGAAGACTCTTAATGTCAAGAGCGTGAAGATTTCGAAGAAGGGACACGATCTACATCAGATCTCTTGGCTCTCGATCGAGCAAATGTTTCGACAGCATTTTGACGGATCTGAATTATTAATTGTCATCTGCTCCGGTGAAATAGTTATTCCACCACGTCATGAAAGAGATGACATAATCAGAGAATTTCACGAGTCTGCTGTTGGTGGACATAAAGGTTGCTCAAAATGTTACTGGACACTTGAATCTTAATATTATTGGGATTAATTAATATATTATTTATTACTAGCGGACCCGACAGACGTTAGCCTCTACACAATGTTTGTTAATCAACGCGCGCGTACATTTGATAGAAAATAATGTAAAATACTCACTTCAATACCACACTATATTTGCAAAATGTATAGTTTTTTATGTATACTTCAAAACCTTTTACACACTGATTACATCTTAATGTAATATTTCAATTAGCACGTGATTTAATTTAACACAATAATAACACAACATTTTTCTGAATCTGCTCGCAGCGCCAACTATCGGGACACACTGAAATTGAAATAAAATATTTTTGGATATTCGATACTGCGATCGCAGCGCTGTCTGTCGGATCCAATGTAAAACATTTTCCAGTTGACTGAATTGTGAATCTAAACCATTCTCGAATCCACTGGAACACACACAAAATATTTCATCAAAATCGGTTCAGCCGTTTAGGAGGAGTTCAGTCACATACACACGGACAGAATAATTATATATATAAAGATATATATATGTATATATGCCAGTATGGTCATGCCAGTATGGTCCTTGAACAAGAAGGTTACATGGCACGACTGCATGCTCTGTGGTGCGAGAAACACCCAGAGCTCTCAGACTTTTCGCAACAACGTCTGCGAAACCATGCCGAGAACCTCCGGAAAAGAGGTTATATAAGCGGAGTGCCTACTCAACCGCATCCAGAACAAGCCGGCAACAGAGAAAGAGAGGCGACACTGAGACCAACCTCAAACAGGCATCCAGTAGAGGAAGAACGATGCTTCAGGACCCGGAGAAACATCAACATTCAGGCTTCTCCCTAGCCCAAAGATCTGACTGAATTGGATGATGAACTTCGCGGAGATTTTTCCGAAGAATCCGACCTCTGGACTATCAGTTGAGGTGTGTACAAAGCAGCGAGAACTTTGGCAGATGCAAGCCGTAAAACAAAACCAACGGTTGATCATAAGACCAAAAGAAGAATGCATCAACTCACCACAAAGATAGGCTGGGCTAGACAGTACGCGTCCCGCATTCAGTGTGTGAATGACTACATAACATCTGGCAGGACTTTCACTGCCAAGGTTCGACGGTTCGCGCGCGAACTGCGGATCCGTCATCACACAATGAATAAATCAAAGCTAATGATCATCAGACAGCATATTGTTGACAGAATACGAATACTATCTAACGCTAGGAGAAGTCTAGAGCGGAGAGAGAGGTGGGTCAGAGAAAATCAACAATTTTCATCTGATCCATCTAAACTCTTCCAAGGCCCTCCAACTACTGTCGACCATCCGTCCAAGCCAGAGGAGGTCAAAGCATTTTGGAGAGAAGTCTACGAGGTCCAGCATCCACTTCAAGAAGAATCAAACAACATAAATAGCTTCAAGGAGCTGCGCAATGCCCTCATAACACCTGAGGAAGAATGTTCACCTATCACTACCGAGGAGGTGAAAAACGTATTAAGAGGCATGAAGAAATTTCCCGCTCCGTGACCAGATGGTATCAAGACCTTCTGGTGGAAGAAGTTTTCTTCAACCCACCAGCATCTGGCCCGAATTTTCACCTCATATCTAAAGTCGGAAGAGCCTATTCCGGAGTGGTTGGTGGAAGGGCGCACAGTGCTCCTGCCGAAGACGAAGAACTTAGCTGACGCTAAGAATTACAGGCCCATAACTTGTCTGAACACACTCTATAAGATCTTCACAGCCATCCCAAATGATAGGATTCTTCGGACAATTGAACCTGTGTGGTGAGAGATGTATAAACAACGTGACTCGAAGAAAGGCGTAGCAGGATGTCGGGAGAACCTGCTCATCGATAGATGTGTCTGTAAAGACGCAGCATCCTATCAACGGTCTCTATCGAGGGCCTGGATAGATTACCGAAAAGCTTTTGATTCAACCTCCCATAGACTTATCATCTGTCTGTTGGACAGCTTAAAGGTTCATCCACACATCGTGAGATGCATAGAGAGATTAATGCCGCTTTGGAAAACCAGATTTCCCATCTTATCTGGAAAACGTCGTGTGATCACTAACAGTATCAGCTTTCAGAGAGGTGCGTTCCAGGGTGACACCATTAGCCCTCTCCTCTTTTGCCTCATATTATTGCCACTATCTCTCGCACTTCGCCACTCCGAAGGGTACCTCTGCGGCAAACCTGGGAATCGAAAGCATGAGGTAACTCATGTATTTTACATGGATGATCTTAAGATCTATGCTAGAAATCAAGAGAAACTACATCTGGCTCTAAAAATTGTCAAAGAGTACACTCAGGAAATTGGAATGGAGTTCGGGTTAGAGAAATGCGCCAAGGTTAATCTGAAGAAAGGAAAACTTAACGGCATCTCCGAAGATCCTGAACTCGTTGACAGAAGCGCTATACGACACCTTTGCGCTAGAGGGACCTATGCATACCTGGGCGTGCCACAAAGCCGCATTCAGGACGTAACATCTATAAAGGATACTCTCCGATGCAGATACAAACTTCTCCTCCGACAGATATGGTCTTCCGAACTGTCGGCGAGGAACAAGGTATCTGCAACGAACATGCCTGCCGTCCCAGTAGTACTCTATTCATTTGGTGTAGTTCCATGGACGAAGGACGAGCTCAGATCCCTCGATATCGGGTCCCGAAAGGTTAAGCACATGAACAAAAGCATGCACCTTAAGTCTTCTGTTCCACGACTTTACATCTCACGCCGTCAAGGTGGTCGTGGAATACTGAATCTTGAATGTCTTCACAACAGGATTATTCTGGGTACAGCACATATTGTCGCAAATGGACAAGATCCTCTTCTTAAAATGGTCAGAAAACACGAAGAAGTAGACAAAGGGGCGTTTCTTTACAAAGCAGCAGAAGAGGCTGCTGAAACACTCGGCCTTGACATCAATATCAGGGGTGAGCAAAATGCATCAAATCTTCTCCATCTTGAATACTCACTTCTGGAGGCCCGAATTAAGAAAGCACAGGAGAAAAATTTCCGCGAAGAGCTCCTTGACAAGAAGATGCACGGCATCTTCCACAGAAATGTGGAAGATCAGTCGATGTCGTACGAGCTGACGTTTGCTATCCTTAGATCACCCGGATTGAAGTCGAGCACAAAGGGCTTCATTTTGGCACGTCAAGATGGTGTCACTTCCACTCTAGCATACCGTCGCCACATTTTGAGCCAAGATATTCTCGATGATAGCTGCAGAGCGTGTCATGAACACCCCGAGCATCTAGGACACATACTATCTAGTTGTCCAGCTCATGCGGGAACAACCTACATCCAAAGGCACAATGCGGCACTGAGAGTGCTTTATTACCATCTCTGTCACTCTTACGGCATTAGCCCAAATACCTCTCTGCTAAACGCTCCTAGAGAAATAGAGTCAATTGTCGAAATTGAGAAGTGCCGCATATATTGGAACTTCATATTCTCGACAATTGTTTCTGTTGCGCACTCGAGGCCTGACATTGTTCTTCTTGACTTCGAGAAACGAACCATGTTCGTTATCGAATTTTCGGCACCAGCGTCCTGATCATCGGCGCTCTTGGAGGTGCCAAGGTTTCACTTTTGAATAGCCTGAAAAGCATCCATGCGTGTCAACAAAATGCTGAGACACTTGCAGGGAGAATGCAGAAGGCGGTCGTCCTTGGGTCGCTCCGTGTCCTCAGGGTGCACGAGAGTTTCGCCGGATCATCGTATTGAATTCGCGCAGACTGTAACCACTCATCTGACGGTCGTGAGACGTGGTTACTGCTGAAATTTTACCGCGATTTCGCTGGGAGCGGGTGCGATTTTTCAGATTAGCACCCGCTTTCGGCAACATCCACGATAATACAGGAACCTGTACAGGTATTTATATATCCAGGTTCCTGTACAGGAATGTGCGCAAGTTCACTCGCAGGTTCCGCAGCAGGAACATGTGTACCAGGAACCTACGTTTGTTCCTGTACAGGAACCTGTCAAGTTCCTGCTCAGGTTCCTGTACAGGAATTTTCAGCTGGGAAGTCTTCGTAACCAATAATTTTTTGTTTGTACGGTTCATAAGCCAGCCCTGCGGTTAGAAAGACTTCATCCATTAAAAGTAAGCAGTTTCGATCGAATTTTCGCAAATCCTTGCACTTATATGTTTCAATTGCTGTTTAATTGCTTCGTTCATACCTGTTTCGAAAGGAATTTTGGATAAGACTTTGCGATGTATTGTGTGCATTTCTTTCTCGCGAGGCGAAAGATCGGACTTTGATACCCCAGTTTGTCTTAGGAACCCACTAATTGTAAGATTTTTTTCGCTCTTCTTTCGCTTTTTATGAATTGAAAAAATATTTTCCTGGTTACAACTGTTGTGAGAAATATTGGATGTGAGAATATATTCAACATTATCGCTAATCGCCTCCTTGGCAGAAGTTAAAAGATTTGTATCGTCTTCTAACAAGGTTGGTGTATTTTCAAAAGGGTTGTAACCAGATTTCGATTCAGCAGGAATAGTGCTATAGGAGTGTTCATCTAATATATTGTTCTTTACACGGAAAAAAAAAATTTCATTAAAATTTATAGAACTAGTCCTATAGTAGAGG
>CAKNXH010061665.1:10568-21698 GCA_932178445.1 Andricus quercusramuli
TAGTTTAATTTTCAGATTGAGAAATAAGTTTTTAAGCAAATGAAATAAATTTTCAACGAAATAGTTTATTTTCCATAGAAAAACTAATTTTCAATCGAAGAAATTAAATTTCAGCCAAAAAAATTAATTTTCTATCAAAAAAGAATTTTTTTTCGCAAAATAAATGATTTTTTAACCAAATACTTAAATTTTGGATGAAGTTTTTAACCTAATAGTTGAATTTTCAACCAAAAAGATTAACTTTCTACCACAAAAAGACAAATTTGTTTATCAAAAATGGATGAATTTTCAGTTAAAAAACTTAAGTTTCCAACAAAGAATAGAATAGTTTAATTTTCAGATAGAGAAATAGGTTTTTCCAACAAATATTAAATGTCTGAAAAGAAAAAAATCGACAGAAAATTGAGTTGAATTTTCAGTTAAACAAATTAATTTCGAATGAAAAAAACAACTAATTTTCAAGAAAGAAATAATTTTTCAACTAAAAAGATTAATTTTCTACGAAAAAATAATAATTTTGAATAAAATACCTGAATTTGTAATTAAAAAGGTTAATTTTATACCAAAAAATGACAAATTTCCAAAAAAAATAGATAAAGTATTAACTAAAAAAGATACGTTTTCAACAAAAAATAGAATAGTTCAATTTTCAGCTGGAGAAATAAGTTTTTAAGAAAATAACTTACATTTTCATAGAAATTGTTAAATTTTTCAAGGAAACAAATTAATTTTCTACCGTAAAGATTAAGGGTCGACAAAAAAAAATTAAAACACAATTTAGTTAACTTTTTAGTCAAAAAAATTTATTTTCAATAAAAAAAAACTAATTTTCAACCAAAAGAAAGAATTGGAAGTAGAAAAAATGGTAATTCATATTGAATTTACTGGAGTTTTCTCGCTTTAATAAGGAAACTTCTGTAAAAATAGCTTACTTAAATTGGTAAAGCTTAATCGAGAAACTGTGTTCCCTATTCTTCTTATTCATTTTCTCTGCCAAGAGCCGACTTTTGCTTCTCTTATCAGAATTGATAAGCAATCTTCCGAGTAAAATTGATTTTTGTGGTAACAAATTGAATTCACGACCAAAGTACAAAAGCCTGTCGAATTTTTGTATCCTTATTTCTCAATATTTACCCTCCATTACTTTGTGACTTGAATTCCTTGTTTAACCTCGTCAATAAGGAAAAAATGCATAATTCTTTCATCTGATTTCCTGACATTGATAATATTTACAGAAGATGAAACAGTATCGATAACAGGGTGTCTACCCTACCTGGAAAACCTGGCTTTGTCAGGGAATTTTTATATACCTGGAAAAACATGGAAATGTCAGGGGATTTTTTGAGAGCCACCTTAATTTTGTTTAATTGCAATATAAATTTGAATAACAATGATTCTTCATTTGCAGAAAGTAGTGTTATATTAGGGTATTCATATATTTTGTTGAAACTTCTTTTTTAGTTGAACTCATCTATTTGTTATTAAAAAGTTAAATCTTTTTTAGTTGAAATTTAAATTTTTTACATTTTTCGTACATAATCCATCATTTTCGTAATGAAAATTTAATTCCTTGATCAAAATTTAAACTCTTTAGTTAAAAATTAATTTTCTTCGGTTGAAGACTCATAATTTTAATTGAAAATTCATCTCTTTGGTTGAAAAATGAACTATTTTTATGGAAATTTCTTCTTTTTTTTTAAATTAATTTTTTAAACTGAAAGTATAACTATTTCAGTTGAATATTCCATAATTTTGGATAAAAATCATATGTTTTGGTTGAAAATTCAATTATACTAATTAAAAATTCATCATTTACGTTGAAGCTACATCAATTAAGTTGAAAATTCATCACTTTGTTTGAAAATTCAACTGTTTTTTTGCCAATTATTATTTTTTTGTTTGAAAATTATTTTTTTTCTAACTGAAAATGTAACTATTCTAATTGAATGTTCCAAAATTTTAGTTGAAAATTAACCTCTGTGGTTGAACATTAATCTCTTGAACTGAAAATATAACTATTCATTTTCTTAATTGACAATTTATCTTTTTTAGCTGAAAATTCATCTATTCCAATTAAAGATTAATTATTTTATTTGAAAATTCATCACTTTGGCTAAACATTTTTTTTTGCCTGGACATTTTTTTTAAACGAAAATTAAACTATCCCATTTTTGTTTAAAAGCTCATCTTTGTTAGTTTAAAATTCAACTATTTGGTTATAAAATCATCTTTTTCATTTAAAAATTCAATATTTGGCTGAGAATTAAGGTATTTTCTTGAAAAATCGTCTTTTTTGGTAGAAAATTAATCTTCTTGTTTGAAAATTATTTGTTGTTGTTAAAAATTCAAGTATTCCAGTTAAATATTCATTATTTTATTTGAAAATTTACCTTTGGTTTAAAATTCATCTATTCCAGTTGATGATTCCTAGTTTTCGTTGAAAATTCATCACTTTATTTGAATTTTTTTTTTTTAGAAAATTAATTTTTTTTAAATGAAAATAAAATTAATCCATTTTTCGTGTAATACTTATTTTTTTTAGTATAAAATCCAACTAAATGGTTGAAAATTGATATTTTTTAGTTGTGAATTCAACTATTCGGTTAAGAATGTATGTCTTTTATTGAAGAATCGTATTTTTTAGTAGAAAATTAATCTTCTTGCTCAAAAATTAATCTTTTTGGTTAGAAATTCAAGTATTCCAGTTAAATATTGATTATTTCATTTGAAAATGTATCTTTTTGGTTTAAAATTCATCTCTTCCAGTTGAAGATTCCTAGTTTTAGTTGAAAATTCTTCACTTTGGTTGACATTTTTATGTGGAAAATTAATTTTTTTGAATTAAAATTAAAGTATTCTATTTATGGTACGAAACTTACCTTTTTTAGTACAAAATTCGACTACTTGGTTGAAAATTGATCTTTTTTAGTTGAAAATTCAATTATTTGTATAATAATTTATGTCTTTTGTTTGAAAATCGTTTTTTTTGGGTAGAAAATTACTCTTCTTATTTTAAAATTAAACTTCTTGGTTGAAAATTCATGTATTCCTGTTAAATATTCATAATTTTATTTGAAAATTTATCTTTTTGGTTTAAAATTCATCTATTTCAGCTCAAGATTCCTAATTTTAGTGTGAAATTCATCACTTTTGTTGCATTTTTTTGTAGAAAAATAATTTTTTTTTTAAATTAAAATTAAACTAATCTATTTTTGGTGTAAAACTTATCTTTTTTAGTACGAAATTCAAGTACTTGCTGGAAAGTGGATCTTTTTTAGTTGAAAATTCAACTTTTTGGTTAAGAATTTATGTCTTTTGTTGAGAAATCGTATTTTTTGGTAGAAAATTAATCATTTTCATTGAAATTTCAAGTATTCCAGTTAAATATTCATCATTTCATTTGAAAATTTTTGTTTTTGGTTCAAAATTCATCTATTCAATTTAAAGATTCCTAGTTTTAGTTGAAAATTCATCACTTTGGTTGAAATGTTTCTTGTGGAAAATTAATTTTTTTAAATGAAAATTAAATTATTCCGTTTATGGTGTAAAACTTATCTGTTTTAGTTCAAAATTAAACTATTTGGTAGAAAATTAATGTATTTTTGTTGAAAAATCGTCTTTTTTGTTTTGAAATTTTTGTTAAAATTTCAACTATTTTGTTAAAAAACATATATCGTGTTTAAAAAACAAATATTTTTACATTAAAAATAAGGAATTTGAAGCAGGTTAAATGGAATTTAATATAGTACCATTAATTTAACCTCAGCATGCACTGAATTTTAAGTATAACAAGATGTAATAAAAATTTGTTTGAATTATTATTCAGCGTCATGAAATTTAGGGACAAATTTGGGAAATGAATGATCATGTTTTTAGTATTATTTAATTATTTAATTAATCGATGGTACAAGTGTGTTCAAAAATATATTGTTATATAATTTATCGTTTTAAAAATGCGAAATATTTCTGTTGTTTTCGCACTAGGGAAAAAACCTGGGAAAAACTTGAGATAATGGCTGAAAAATATTTCTAAGTAAAAAATTTAACTCTTCTTGAAAAATTGTATTTTTTTAGTCGTTGCAGATTCATACCTTTTTTGAAAATTCATTTCTTTGGTCCAAAAATGAGCTGCTTGGTGAAAATTCGGTTTTTATTTTGCTGAAGATTAATTTTTTTTTAACTAAAAATGAAACTATTTCAGTTGAATATTCCATCAATGTAGTTAAAAATTCATCTCTTTTGTTGAACTTTAATTTTTTTCACGATAATCCAACTATTCAATTTTTGGTTGACAAATTATCTTTTTTAGTTGTCCATTAATGTATTTCGTTGAAAATTCGTCTGCTTTGGTGGAAATTAATCTTTTTGGTTAAAAATTAATCTTTTTTGTTCTTTTTTTTTTTTTTTTTTTTCAAATTTACTTTTTCTGAAAATTATTTTTTCCAAACTGCAAACTCAACTATTCCATAATTTTAGTTAAAAATTCATCTCTTTCGGTGAATATTAATATTTTAACTGAAAGTTTAACAATTGAATTTTTTGTTAAAAGTTATATTTTTTAATGGAAAATCCTTCTTTTTTGGTAGAAAGTAATCGTTTTGATTGAAAAATCTTCGTATTATTCAAAAATTAATTTCTTTGATTAAAATTTTTTTTATTGAAAATTTAACGATTCATTTTTTGGTTGACAATTGATCTTTTTTAGTCGAAAATTCATGTATTTAGTTGAAAATTCTTCTTTTTTGGTATAAATTAATCAATTTGATTGAAAAATCTTCGTTTATTTCAAAAATTAATTTCTTCGATTACAATTTTTTTTTATTGAAAATTTAACGACTCATTTTCTGGTTGACAATTGATCTTTTTTAGTCGAAAATTCATGTATTTAGTTGAAAATTCGTCTTTTCTGGTAGAAATTAATCAATTTGATAAAAAAATCTTCGTTTTATTCAAAAATTAATTTCTTTGATTAAAATTTTTTAATTGAAAATTTAGCGATTCATTTTTTGGTTGACAATTGATCTTTTTTGGTCAAAAATTCATGTATTTAGTTGAAAATTCGTCTTTTTTGGTAGAAATTAATCTTTTTGGTTCGAAATAAAATTTGTTGTTGAAAACTTAACTATTTCAGTTAAAGATCCATCATTTTAGTCGAAAGTTCATCTTTTTGGTTCAAGATTGAACTATTCCTGTTGAAGGTCGTTTTAGTTGAAAATACTACATTTTGGTTGAAAATTAATGTTTTAAAATTAAATTGAACTATTCCATTTAGGTTGAAATTTTTTTTTTCAGTTCGAAAAGTCAACTACTTGGTAGAAAATTGGTCTTTTTCGGTTGAAAATTAAAATATTTCAGTTAAATATTGAACATTTTAATTGAATATTCATATTTTTGTTTAATAATAAAATTACTTGGCTGAAAGTTTAACCTTTTTGTTAACAATTCATCTTTTTGGTTTAAAACTCGTTTATTCCAGTTGAAGATCCATGCTTTTATATAAAAATTCATCACTGGTTAAAAATTTGTGTTTTTTTTTGTGGAGGATTATTATTTTTTTAGCTAAAAATTAAACTATTTTATTTTCAGTTGAAAAGTGATCTTTTTTGGTTCAAAATTATACCTGGAAAAAACTTGCGATACCTGGAAAAAACCTGTAACTGTCAGGGAATTTTTCTCCAGGATTTGAGTAGACACCCAGAATAAAATCTGTAGCATCAGAAAACATTTATTTTCACATTCACCGATTTTAGTAATAACTAATTACTACTGAATAAACTTTTTCCAGGACCTTATCGAAAAGTTTTACTTGAACCCGAAGCGAATCTTCAACCTTCCGGATCAACCCAACACTTACGTCGAGGTTGATTTGGAGGAGGAGTGGGTCATCCCCGAGGCAATGCCATTCACAAAATCGAAATGGACCCCGTTTGCTGGAATGAAGGTCAGAGGAATGGTTCATAGAGTTGTCATCAGAGGAGAAGTGGCTTATGTGGAAGGACAAGTGCTCGTGAATCCTGGTTTTGGGCAGGACATCCGAGATGTTCAGTTGAAGGCGAAAGAACAGAATCAGAATTCTCTCTTAACACTTGAGGTTCCTCTAAGTCGCCCGAATTCTGCGCTCAACAACATTTCTCCTAGTCTGGAAAGACTTGGTAAACCGGTAGAGTTTTCGGAAGAGGAACAACCAGGTATGAAAGAGGGCCTGAAATTTTGCGTAGTTATTTTTCACGTTCATATTGCTATTCTTTCCATTTGTTCCTCTATTACCTTCTATTTTTTTAATCCATTCGCGCAATTCATTCCTTAAAATCTTTACCACATTCTCTTGCCAGCTTCCTTTATAAGGGTGACGACGTGACCGGAAAGCCGGGAAATGACCGGGAATTTACTTCTGATTACAGACAAATTCAAGTTTACATTATTTTAATAATTTAGTCAATTTATAAAAGTGATATCCACTTTATCTACAGTTGCAGATTTTTCAGATTATCTCAGTTTACACTAATTAAATCATAATTTATTATTGAATTTTTATTATTTTCCATTATAAGAAAAACTTCTCCAGGCACAGAAACAATCATTTTCTCAATTTTTTCAAAAAATGGATTTAGAAAATAGTTATCGTTTTTATTTTAGGACAGGGAGTTTCCGTAAAGAAATATAATTTCACTTGGAACAGAGAATTTTTGACATGGAACGGGATTTTTTTAAAAGAATATTATCATTCAGATTTAGAAGAAAGGAATTTAAAAGAATTACTTTTTCAAGTCAGAATTTGTCAGAATTTAAAAGATCCCTCTTCCAAATTTTAGATAAAGAAAGTACTTGGTTAAAAGTTGAACTCTTTTCTTAACATTTTTTTTTTCGATGAAGATTCTGCATTTTAATTGAAAATTAATCTGGTTAGAAATGTAACTACTTTGTTAAAAATAAATTTTTTCAACGAATAATTTAACTATTCTAGTAGAAAATTTAACTATTTTGCTGAAAATCTGTTGTTTTTTTTTGGTTAAGAATTAGATTTTTAACAGAAAATGTATCTCTTCCCATAAATATTCAACTATTTTGTTGAAAATTGATATTTTTTATTTAGAAGATGAACTAGCTTGAAAATTTATGTAATTTGAGAAAAATTCGCCTTGTAGAAAATTAATCTTTATCGTTGATATTTATCTTTTTGGTATAAAATACAGCTATTCCAGTTAAAGAATCATAATTTTAGTTGAAAATTAATTCCTTCAACTAAAAATTTGAATGTCCATTTTTGGTTAAAAATTGATCCTTTCTTGTTCAAAATTCAACAATGTGGATGAAAATTTGTCTTTTTTTAATTTAAAATTCAAATATTTCGTTGGAAATCCACATTTTGTTAAAAATCGATTTATTGGGGTAGAAAATTATCTTTTTCTTTGCAAGTTAATCTTCTTCTTTAAAAATTCTTCTTCTCGATTAAAGATTCAAGTATTCCAGTTAAATGTTTATCATTTTACTTAAAAATTCATCTTTCAGGTTGGATGAAGATTCACCATTTTAATTAAAAATTCTTTTTTTTTTGTGAAATATTTGCTATTTTATCTACAACTTCTTTTTTCTTGGGATGGAAAGGAATTTTTTTTGCCGAAAATTTAATTATTTTGTTGAAAATTTGTTTCCTATTTTGGTTGAAAATCATTTTGTTTTTTAAACCGAAAATGTAACTATTATTCCAGTTGAATATTTCATAATATTAGTATTACTATTACAGTTAAAGATTTAAAATTTGAGTTGAAAATTCATCACTTTGTTTGAAAATGTAACTATATTTTTGAAAGTTTTTGTTTGTTTGTTGAAAGTTAATTTTTTTTTGTGGAAAGTAATTTTTGAACTAAAAATTTATCTTATTCAAATTGAATATTCCATAGTTTCAGTTGATAATTCCTCTGTTTGGTTGAACATTAATTTTTTTAACTTAAAGTTTAATTATTTAAGTTTTGATTGACAATTTATCTTTTTTAGTAGAAACAAATTTTTTTGTTGAACATTCAACTATTCCAGTTAAAGATTTATTGTTTTAGTTGGAATCTCATCTTTTTGGTTCAAAATTCAACTATTCCAGTTGAAGATACATTATTTCAGTTAAAAATTCGTCAGCTAGGTTGAAAATTGAACTATTTTCTTCAAAGGAATGTTGCCAAATTCACACACATAATGAAGAATCGAGTTTCAGATGATTAAGATTTATTAATTAAAAATTTTATTATTACATTTCCAGTTAAAATAATTCATTTCCAACCAAGAAAAAGAGAATCTGCAACAAAATAGTTGAATTTTCAACTAAAAAAAAGAACGAATTTTCAACGTTTGTTAAATTTGTAACCAAAGAAATTAATTTTTAACCAAAACGATGCATTTTCAATCAAAAAATAAATTTTTAACCTAATATATTTTCAACCAAAAAGATTAAATTGCTACCAAAAAAGACAAAATTTCAACTAAGAAAAATAAATTTTGAACTAAAAATAGAACAGGTTGATTTTAAGATAGAAAAATAAGTTTTTAACTAAATAAAATATGTTTCCAACAAAAGAGTTAAATTTTTAACTGAACACATGAATTTTTAAATAAAAAAATTAAATGGCTAGAAAAAAATGTGGAGGAAAAATTGAATAGCTAAATTTTCAGTTAAAAAAATTAATTTTCAGTAAAAAAACTGATTTTCTACTAAAAAAGACAATTTTTAAACCAACTAGATGAATTTTCAAATAAAAAAGATGAATTTTTAATAAAAGATAGAGTAGTTTATTTTCAGTTAGAGAAATAAGTTTCTAAGCAAATGAAATAAATTTTGAACGAAATAGTTGAATTTTGAACCAAACAAATGAATTTTCTACCAGAAAGAATTAATGTCTATACGAAAAAAATCGACATAAAATGTAGTTAAATTTTTAGTTAAAAAAATTAATTTCCAATAAAACCACTAATTTTCAACAAAAGAAAAATTGATTTTACGCCCCACGTGCTCACTAATTACCCTTTTTAAAAAAAATCTACTAAGTGGAACTACTTTGTTACAATTTAACGATTTTGTTAACATTTTTTAACTGAAAATTTAACTATTCTATATTTGGTTGAACATTTATCTTCTGCAGTTGAAAATTCAATGGTTTGGTTGGAAACTCATGTATTTTATTAAAAATTAATCTTTTTTTTTAGTAGAAAATAAATATTTTTGGTTCAATTTTGGTTGAATTAGTTGTTTTTTATTGAAAATTAATTTTTTAACTGAAAATTCAACTATATCATGTTTGTTTGAACATTAATCTTCTTTAACTGAAAATTCAAATATTTGTTTGAGAATTTATGTATTTTTTGAAGCTTTGTTTTTTGTGATAGAATATTAATCGTCTTGGTGACTAATTCACCTTTTTGGTTGAAAATTCAACTATTAAATTAAAAATTCAATTAAAAATTAAAATATATTTGGTTGGTTAAACATTCATTTCTTCGGTTGAAAATTAGTTTTTTTTTTAATTGAAAATTAATTTCTTTAACTAAAAATGTAACTACATTTTTTGTCGAAATTTTTTGTTTCATAGATATTTAATCTTTTTGATAGAAAATTCATTTGTTTGGTTGAAAATTTAACTATTTCGTTGAAATTTTATTTTATTTGCTCAAAAAATTATTTCACTAACTGAAAAGTTGAACTGTTATTTTCTTTGAAAATTGATTTTTTTTATTTGAAAATTCTATTAAAAAGTAATATATTTGGTTGAAAATTCATGTATTTTGATAAAAATTATTCTTTTTTGGTAGAAAATTAATGTTTTTGGTTGAAATTTCATTTCTTTGGCTAAAAATTATTTTTTTTGTAGAAAATTAATGTTTTCAACTAAAAATTGAACTATTCCATTTTTCGTCAATATCTATATTTTTTTGATAGACATTTAATCTTTTTGGTTGAAAATGTATCTTTTTTAGTTGAAAACTTATCTATTTTGTAGAACATTTTTTTTTCTAGCAATATAACCTTTTTGTTTGAAAGTTCAGTTATTAATTTGAAAACTCCATTAAAAATTAAAATATTTGGTTCGAAATTCACGTGTTTTGTTAAAAATGATTCTTTTTTGCTATAGAATTAATTATTTGGTTGAAAATTAGTTTTCTTTTTTTTTAAATTGAAAATTAATTTTTTTAACTGTTCAATTTTTCGTCCAAATTTTTTGTATGGACTTTTATTTAGTGGAAAATTCATCTGTTTGGTTAAAAATTTAACTACTTCGTTGTAAATTTATTTTATTCGGTTAAACACTTATTTCTCTAATTTAAAATTAAACTGTTCTATTTTTGTTAAAAATTGATATTTTTTAGTTGAAAATTCATCTATTTTGATGAAATTTTGTCTTTTTTTGTAGCATTATAAGCTTTTTGGTTGAAAATTGAACTGTTTGGTTAAAAATTTATTTTTTTGATTGGAAAGACATCATTTTAGTTAAAAATTAATTTCTTTGGTTAAAAATTTGAATTTCTTATTAAAAATGTAATTATTTCATTTTTGCCAAACAATTGGTTTTTTTTTTTCAATTAAAAATTTACTTATTTTGTTGAAAACTCGTATTTTTTAGTTGAAAATTCTAATATTTTGGTAGAAAATGCATATTTTTGGGTTGTAAATTTAATTTTTTTTCTACAAAATTCGTCTTGACTTAGAAACTCAACATTTTGGATGAGATTTTTTTCTTTATTGATTGAGATATCTCTCTTGGTTGAAAATTCAACTTTTTTGTTGAAAATTCGTATTTTTTGGTTTAATTTAACAGTTTTTTATTGAAAATAAAAAAAATATATGGAAATGACAACTATTATACTTTTTGTTGCAGATTCTATTTTTCTTGGTTGAAAATTAATTATTTTAACTAGAAATATAATAACCAAATTTTGAATTAATAAATTTAATCAACTGAAACTGGATTCTTCATTATTTTAACGAAAGAAGTTAGGATCGGTAAAGAACTAAAGGAGTATAGTTAGATGAAGTACAGGAGTTTAAACATTTGGGATATTCCTTGCAAAATGGAGATTATAGAACTCATATAAGAGAAATGATTTTTAAAAAAGCCAGAGGGGTAATTTAGCAGATATGAGGAATAG
>CAKNXH010061665.1:22098-43409 GCA_932178445.1 Andricus quercusramuli
TCTTTTTGGTTGAAAATTCAACTATTTGGTTGAGAATTCATGTATTTTGTTGAGAAATCGTCTTTTTTGGTATACATTGATCTTTCTGGTTGAAAATAAGATTTTTGGTTGAAAATTCTACTACTTCAGTTGAAGGTTCATCATTTTCGTTAAAAATGCATCAGTTTGGTTTAAAATCAATTTTCTTTATAATGCAAATTTAAGTATTCCATTTTTTATTGAAAATTGAAAATTAATTTTTTTTTAGCTGAAAAGTTTCCTAATGCATTTTTGGTTAAAAATTGATCTTTTGTAGTCATGACTTTGACTACAAATTCATTTTTGTTGTGAGGAAAATTAATTTTTCAAAACGAAAATCAAACTTTCATTTTTGGTTGAAAACTGATATTTTTTAGTTTAAAATTCAACTATTTGGTTGGAAAATGATTTTTCTTAGCCGAAAATTCAACTATTTCGTTGAAAATTCGTAGTTTTTGGTAATTTTTTGTAAGAATTTATTCTCCCATCTTGGTTAATGATAATTTTTCTCTTTCTTTTTTTTTTTCAGAATTACAAACAAACTTGCTGAAACCGATTTCCCAAAAATCGAACGTCCACTTCATGGAAGGAGATGCTCGCGAGCTTCCAAAAACTATCGCCGGACAACGAATCTCCTCCCCGGTGCCTTTTAGCACAGGTATGAGGCACAGAACAAACAGCGGATCGAATTTCAGCCATCCAGTTGCACAAAGCATCCACACTGTCGGAAATCATGGTCTTATCAATCAAAACATACTTTCTGTGGACATGTTTAACAAACAGCAGTTGAGAGAAATCTTTATGCTTGCCGACACTCTCAAACTCTACGTGAGAAAAGAGCGGCCTTTGGATCATGTTTTAAAGGTGCGTATTGCATTATTACAGGGCGTCTACCCTACCTGGAAAACCTGGAAAACCTGGAAAACCTGGAACTATTAGCGAATTTTTATATATCTGAAAAAACCTGGAAATTTCAGGATTTTTTTTTCAAGTCAGGAGATTTTTTTGAGAGCGTGCTCAATGTTTTTTTTTTAAATTTGAATATAAAATTGAATGATAATGATTCCTTTTGGTAGAAAATTAATCATCTTTGTTGAAAATTCACCTTTTTGCTTCAACATTTTAACAATTTGTTAGGCATTTCTTCTCTCTGTTGACTGAAAAATCTTCATTAGTTGAAAATTCAACTCATGTTGGAAAGTCACTGTTTTTGAACAAAAATAAAAATTTTCTTTGGTTGAAATATTAAATACTACACTTTTTGTTCAGAATTAGTATTTTTTGGAATAACATTTTAATTGCTTTGTTCAAAGTTAAACTCTTTTGTTAAAAATTAATTTTGTTGGTTGATTTATAATTTTAATTTAAAATTCATCTTCTTGGTTCCTAAATGAGATATTTTGTTCAAAATTCGTTTTTTCCTTGGTTAAACATTAATTTTCTTTACTCAAAATTTTACTATTCCAGTTGAAACTTGAACTATTTTGTTGGCATTTTTGTTGTTGTTAAAAATTATTATTCTTTTAACTTTTGGTTTAAAATTTAAGTATTCCAGTGCATCATTTCAGTTGAAAATTCATTAATTTGTTTGAAAATGTAACTATTGCTTTCAAAATTACTTTTTTCTTTAGTTGAAAATTTTTCTTTTTAGTTGAAAATCTCTCTATTTTTATGAAAATTCATCTTTTTTGGTAGAAGTTAATTTTCTTAAATTAATTTACCTTTTTTAGTTAAAAATTCATGTATTTTATTGGAAATTCGCCTTTCTTGGTAGAAACTAATCTTCTTCGTTGAAAATTCATCTTTTTCACTCAATGTGTAACTATGTAAATTAAATATTCCATTCATTTAATTGAAAATGCGTCTCTTTGATTGAAACTCAATTTTTTAAATTAGAAAAATTTGATTTCAAAATTTTCTCTTTTAGTTGAAAATTCAATTATTTCGTTCAAAATTCATTTCTTTTATTGAATCGGCTTTTTAGTATAAAATTAATCTTCTTGTTTGAAAATTCATCTTTTTGGTTGAAAATTAAAAAATTCCAATATAAAATTGAATAATAATAATTCTTAATTGGTAAAAGTAGTTTTATATTACCGCATTGAACTATTTTGTTGAAAATTCGCCTTTTTTTTCTTTGAAATTAATTTTTTTTCTAAAAATATAACTATTCTACTTTTGGTTGAAAATTCATGTACTTTTATGAAAAAATCGTTCTTTTCGGTAGAAAATTAATCTTCTTGGTTAAATATTCATCTCCTAGCTTAAAAATTCAAAAGTTTTTCTGCAATTATATTCTCTCTCTTAAACTGAAAATTTTTTCTTACTTGAAAATTCCATTATTTTAGTTAGAAATTCATCTCTTTGGTTGAACATTAGTTTTTTCAACTTAAAATTTTACTATTTAATTTTTGGTTGTCGATTTATCTTTTTTAGTTGAAAATTAATGTATTTTGTTGAAAATTTTCCTTTCTTTGTAGAAACTAATCTTCTTCGTTGAAAATGGACCTTTTTGGCTAAAAATGCAATTACAGATAATGATTCATCATTTGAGATAAAAATTCATCTTTTTGGTTTAAAATTCAACCATATCATCACTTTGGTGGAAAATGTAACTATTTTTTTGAAAATTAATTATTTTTGTTGAAAGTTATTTTTTTAAGTTATTAAATAAGTTATTAAATTTTTTTAAATTCATCTCTTGGGTTCAACATTAGTTTTTTCAAAAGAAATTTTCGATATTCAATTTTTGGTTGACAATTTATCTTTTTCAGTTGAAAATTCATGTATTTTTTTGAAAATTTGCCTTTTTTGGTAGAAATTAATAGAAATTAATCTTCTTCGTTGGAAATTGACCTTTTTTTGCTGAAAATTCAGTCATTCCAGATAGAGATTCATCATTTTAGTTGAAAATTCATTTTTTTGGTATTAAAATTCAAATATTCCAGTTGAAAATTTATCATTTTAGTTGAAAATTAATCACTTTCTTTGAAAATGTAACTATTTTTTTGGTAAAAAATTCCTCTTTTTGGTAGAAATTATTCTTCTTAGTTGTAAATTTATTTTTTCGATTGAAAATTCATCCGTTGAACTTATCTTTTTTAGATCAAGATTCCACTTTTTGTTTGAAAATTGACCTTGTTTTTGTTGAAAATTCATATATTTGATTGAGAATTCATGTATTTTGTTGAAAACTAATTTTTTTTTTTCGTAGAAAATTAATCTTTTCTATTGAAAATTCAAGTATTCTAGTTAAATATTCATAATTTGCGTTGAAAATTTATCCTTTTAGTTGAAAGAAAAACTACTTGTCTGAAAGTTAAACTTTTTGTTAAAAATTAAAATCTTTTTTTGGTTGAAATATCAAATAATATTTTATTGAAAATTCGTGTTTTTGGTAGGAAATTAATCTTATTGTTTGAAAATTCATCGTCTGGGTTAAAAATAAGACAACTTGCTTAAAGTTGAACCTTTTTGTTATAAATTAATCTTCTCGATTTAAAATTCATCTACTCCAGTTAAAGGTTCATAATTTTTGTTGGAAATTTATCACTTTGGTTGAACATTTTTGGTCAAAGACTGATATTTTTTAGTTGAAAATTCAACTATTTGGTTGAAAATTAATCTTTTAGTTGAAAATTTAGTTAAAGATTCATCATTTGAACTGAAAATTCATCTTTTTGGTTTAGAATTAATCTATTCCAGTTGATGATTCATCATTTTTAGTTGAAAATTCATCACTTTGGTTGAAAATTTGTTTGTTTTTTTCTCGGTGGAAAATTAATTATTTTAAATTAAAATTTAACTTTTCCATTTTTGGTAGAAAACTGATTTTTTTTTAGTTCGAACTTCAACTGTTTGGATGAAAATTATTATTTTTTAGTTGAAAGTTCAACAATTTGATTGATAATTCATGTATTTTGTTGAAAAATACAGGGTTGAAAGTTAAACTATTTTGTTGAAAATCCGTTTTTTTTGTTGAAAATTAATTTTTTCAACTGAAAGTTTAACTATTCCATTTTTTGTAAAAAAAAAAGAATTTTTTTTAGTGAAATATTTAAGTATTTTTTCTCTGTTGTTCTCTGTTATTGGTTTAAGGGATGTTTAGAATGAACGTCATGAATTAAAATAAATGTTTGCGTTTTTTTTCTGGAAATATGAATATGTTACCTTTAGTTGACCGGGAAAACCCGGGAAATGACCGGAAATTTGAAATCGTCCGCCATGTAACGGATTTTTCAGGGGTTTCACCACTCGGTTTTTTAGTGTACACCAAATTACAAAAGATTACTAAAGATTTCAAAAGGTTTCAAAATATTTCAAAGATTTTAAAATATTTAAAAGGATTTTGAACAGTTTACAAAGATTTAAAGGATTTCAAAGATTTAAAAAAGGCGTGTATACCAGATTTAAAATATTTCAAATCAATTTCACAAAGCTTTCAAAGATTTCAAAAGATTTAAAGGATTTTAAAGATTTGAAAAAGTTTGCAGTACACCAGTTTTCTAAGATTTTAAAAGATTCCGAAGATTTGAAACGATTTCAAAAGGTTTAAAAACATGTTAGAAGATTTAAAAAGATTTCACTGAGATTTCAAATAATTCAATGGTTTCAACAAATAAAAAAGATTTCCGAAACAAAGATTGAAGAAAAATTTCACAAATATTTGGAAAGATTTGACAAAAATTTCACAAGAAATTCCCAAAGATTTCAAACATTTTATAAAGATTGTAAGGATTTCAAAGATTACGAACATTTCCAAAGATTTTAAAACTTACAAAAGATTCAAAAAGTTTTAAAGATTTTAGAAAGGTTAGTAAACTAGATTTCTAGCATTTCAAAAAATTTCAGAATGATTTCATCGAAATTTCATAAAGATATCAAAATATTACAAGAATTCCAAAGATTTCAAAATATTTCAAAGATTTTAAACGATTTCAAATATTTCGGTGACTTCAAACGAATACGAAAGATTTCACAAACAAAGATTAAAGAAAGCTTTCACAAATATTTCAAAGATTTCATACAAATTTCAAAAGATTTCAAAAAATTTCACAAAGATTTCAAGGGTTTTAAAGTTTTCAAAGTTTTCAAATATTTTACAAAAATTTGAAGAGATTCCAAAAGATTTTCACAGAAATTTTAAGATTTCACAATGATTTTAAGTACTTCAAGAGATTTCAAAGAATTCACAAATATTTCAAAGATTTCAAGGATTTCAAGGATGTCTTATGTTCGAAAAAAATTAAGAATTTGTTTATTTATGGTTCTGCCTTCTTTAGAAATTATTGACCAATAAAAAATGAAATGGCTCACTTTTTTATTTGTATAACAAACGGTTATTTCATTATTTGATGTAAAAAAAGGAGACCTGGAAAAGCTTGACTTCTTGACCTGGAAAACCTGGAAAATACCTTGAATTTCGTTCCTGAGAATCGCTGGACACCCTGAAATAGTATTTTTTGGTATTAGAATATAAAATAAAAGTTTGTTTGAATTATCATCAAATTCATAGGATTTAGGGACAAATTGAAGAAATTATTAATGTTTTAGTATTATTTAATTATTGCATTAATCGACGATGTTAATATATTTAAGAATATCTTGTAATATAATTTTTCAAAGCTTTCTAAATTAAATATAATAATTGAATCTCTAGAAACTAGGAAAAAACCATTATTTATCATAAATTCGCTAAACTGTATACATGTTCCGAGTTGACTGTTTTAAAAAATGCGAAATATTTGAATGGTTCCATACTATGAAAAAATATACCTGGAAAAAACTTGAGATACCTCGAAAAAACCTGGAATTGTCAGATAATTTTTTTCCAGGATTTGAGTAGACACCCTGTATTTAATTAACTGGATAATCAGCTCTTCAATTTGTTCGATCTTTTTAAATATCTTTTAATTGCAGGGTAAAGTGATGGCTTCTATATTTTACGAAGTGAGCACACGAACATCTTGCAGTTTTGCTGCTGCCATGCTTCGACTCGGGGGATCCGTCATTCACATGGATGGAACGACTTCTTCTGTTCAGAAAGGCGAATCTTTGGAAGGTTATTCTCATTCATAGATAATTTTTTTTCCTAGTTTTTAGTTCGTAAGAAATAATATTATCTGTTGAATGATTTCTTAATTCAATAATTCGCTTTTGCAGATTCTGTAGCAGTGATGGCTGGATACGCTGATGTTGTAGTCCTCAGACATCCAGAACGTGATGCCGTTTCTGTAAGTTATAAATGCGAAATTGACTATAATAAATAATAAGCAGGGCTCGGGACGGGTTACTTTTGAGTAACTTAGTTACTTTTTTGATCCGCGGTTACTAAAAAGTTACTTACAGGGTGCAAAGTCTTCCCCTTTTTTTCTTAGTTTCCCCTTTTTTCTTGAAATTCTCCTTTTTCGCCCTATTCTAAAAAAAAAACTTCCCCTTTTCCCCCTTTTCTCTTCAAATATGCGATATTTGAAATTGTACTCAGTATTGAATAATAATTAAATCAATTATAGCGATCAAATAAATTATTTATGAATGAATAAGGTACAAGTTTCAAGTGCAGACCATTAAAAACAAATACTCTTTAAAAAATTTGAGGATGAAACATTTTAAAGCCAGTTTTAAAAAGTTTAAAAGTTTAAAGCCTAATTAAAAAATTGAATATTCCAAATTCATCAACTTTCTGATCTTTTAATTTTTTTTAAATCTTCACTTAGAAATTTAACTATTGTTGAAACCTGTTTTTTCGTTGAAAGTTAATTTTTTTAAACTCACAATTGAGCTAATTTGTGTTTGAAAATTGATCTTTTTTAGTCGAAAATTCAACCGTTTTGTTGCAAGTTCAATTTTCGTTCAAAAGTTATATTTTTTGGCGGAAAGTTGTTTAAAAATTTAACTATTTGGTTGAAAATATATTTATTTTGTTGAAAAGCTGTCTTTTGGTTTGATAATCAAACTACTTTGTTAAAAATTCATTTTTTCAAACTGCAAATTGCAATTTTTGATTGAAAATTATTTTTTGTATTGAAAGCTTATATTTTTGAGCTAAAATCCAAATATATTGTAGAAAATTCTTTTTTTTTGCTCAATAATTCAATAATTTGGTAGAAAATTGTTATTTTCATTTGAGAATTAGTTTTTTCAAATGAAAATGTAGCATTTTCATTATTGGTTCAAAATTGATCTTTTTTATTTCGAAAATTCAAATATTCGGTTAAAAATTTGTGTAATTCGTAAGAAATTAGTCCTTTCGTAATTTTTCAGTTAAAAATTCATCATTTCAGTTAAAGTTCTTTTTGTTTGTTAAAAACTAGGGTTTTTAACTAAACATTTTAATTTTTTTTTAAATTAACTTTTTAATTGAAAATTCATATTTTTGTGTTGAAAAATCAACTGCATTGTAGAAATTTCTTCTTTCAGGCTTCAACATTCAACAATCTGGGCGAAAATTCAGTTTTTTCAATTAAAAATTAATTTTTCGAACCGAAAATATAACTATTCGAGTTTTAGTTAAAAACTGATGTTCTTAATTCAAAAATTGAACTATTTTGCTTAAAACTTATCTTATTTTTATTTTGGGTTTTCAGAACAAAAATTTTGTCTTGAGTTAGGATTTTTGGGATTTCCTATCTTTTTTGTGATTTTGGAAAGTTATAAATACACGAAAAAAATGTTTCTGATGAATAAAAAATAATAACATGTTTCTTTGTTTCAAGCTGAAGAAATTTCAGGTTTGAATCAATCCGAAAAACACGTTTTAGTACATTTAAAAAAAGATATTTACCAATTGAAAAATTGGTTTCTTCAATATTTTGGATGTCGACCCACAAATTGTAACTCAAACGATTTGACTAATTTTAGTATTTTCACTTCGCTCTACTGAAGAGAGTAGTTTTAAATTTACATTGAAAGTATCCAATTTTTAAAAATAAATTCTTTAATGGCAGAAATCATTGAAAAATCATTGATTTTTTTTTTTAATGTAACATTTTTATAAAAAGATTGTTTTTTCTTTTCGACATGTAAAAACAAATGTTTAATCTTTCTCCTATTTTTCCCCTTTTTCGTGAGAATATTACACTATTTCCTTTTTTTTGAGCTCCTTTTGCGTTGTGAACCCTATACTTATTTTATGAAAAGGTTACTTTTTTTGTCCGAGCTAACGAAATGCATTAATTCATTAGTCGAATTATTTAAAAACTTGTAAAAAATGTAAAAAATTCACATTTTTTCAGTAAATTTAGCACTTTAGATCCTAGAAAATTAGGGGAAAACAATAAAATAATTTTCGTATGTAGAATCTATAAAAAGGGCTATCAATTGAATAATTATGTATCCCGATAAAAATCGCAATTTAGCTGAAATTGCTAGTTTTTAAATTAAAATTAAAATCTTTTTTGTTGAAATTTTAATTTAAATTCGCCTTTTTTTGTACAAATTTTAATCTTCTTGATTGAAAATCACCCTTTTGTTTTAAAATACATAATTTTCTTTGAAAATTCGTCTTTTTGGTTAGAAATGTACTTATTTTGTTGAAAATTCGTCTTTCGGTTCAAGATTTCCCTGTTTTCGTAGAAAATTCAACTATTTGGTTGAAAAATAACCTATTTTGTTGAAAAATTGTATTTTTCAAATGGATTCTACTGTTTTTTATATAAAATTAAAATATTTTTTGCTTATTGTATCAACTATTACATTTTTTATTAACAATTTATCCTGTTTAGTCAGAAAAATTCAACCATTTTGTTAAATGTCGAACTACCTTCTTAAACATACATTTTTTGTTGAAGATTCATAATTGTGGTGCAAACTTCTTGTTTAAAAATGATTCTTTTCGTTTAAAAATTCAAGTATTCCAGTCAAATATTTATCATTTTAGTTGAAAATTTATTTTTTGGGTTGAAAATAAAATTAATTGGTTGAAAGTTGAACTCTTTTGATACAATTCTTAAAAAATATTAGTCGTTTTAATTAAAAATTAATTTCTTTGGTTGAAAATGAGCTGTTTAATTAAAAACTTGTTTTTTCTTTGGATGGTTTTCTTTTGAAAATGATTTCTTTTTAGCTGAAAGTGTAATTATTATTACATAATTTTTGGTTGCAAAATTATCCTTTTTAGTTGAAAATTCGTCTTTTTGGTAGAAATTAGTCTTCTTGGTTGAAAATTCATCTTTTTGGTCAAAAATTCAATTATTCTAGTTAAAAATTCATCACTTTTTTGAAAATGTAACTATCTTTTTGAAAGTGTTATAATATACTGACAATTAGTTTTAGATCAGAATTCGGGGATAAAAGAATGTGCGAATTCCACTTCACGTAATTATAGAATGAGTTTATTGTTAGGATGGTAATCATACAAATACTACAGTTAAATTCGGCACTTCTGCCCAAAGTTAACACGATACGTTCTCTTTGTTTCGGTTCTAAAACCCCGCTTTATCGGCCTTTTGCCAAGCACTATTTAGGCCTTATGCCCCGCTTCGATTTCTGCACCAACCGACTTCTACGGACGGGCTCGCATCGACTGACTCTCCAGCCACTCATAACTACGCATTTACGCATCGACACTTCTGCCAACTTAACTCTGGAGACAATAAGTATTAATTAAAAAAATAGTTCCCTAACAAAAGTTAGTTTTTTTTGTTGAAAGTAATTTTTTAAACTGAAAATTTAACTTATTTCAGTTGAAAATTCTGTAGTTGTAGTAGAAAATCCATCTGTTTGGTTAAACATTAATTTTTTTCACTTGAAATTTAATTATTTGAGTTTAATCTTTAAATTGAAGTTGAAAATTAATTTTAAAGTTAAATCTATATTTACTGGTTGAAAATTTAACTGCTTTGTAAAAATTGGTCTTTTTTAGCTTGAAAACTCAATAATTTTGTTGAAAAATAACCCATTTTGTTGAAAAATCATCTTTTTTAAATGAATTCTACTGTTTCTTATATTAAATAAAAATCTTTTTTGGTTATTGTATCAACTATTACATTTCTTGTTAACAATTCATCTTTTTTAGTCAGAAAAATTGAACCATTTGGTTAAAAGTTGAACTACTTTCTTAAAAATACATTTTTTTTTTGAAGATTCATAATTTTGCTGGAAACTTCGTCTTTTTGTAAAAAAATCTTTTTTTTTTGCGTTTGTTCATCGTTTGGTCATGTTTGGAAGCCACATTTAAACATTTTTTTTTAAATTCTTTCACCAATCGTTTGGATGTCGTTTGGATGCGTTTGGAAGCTCACTTTTGAGGTTTGGACGATGAAATAATAATAATAGTAATAAAAAAGTCATTAGCACCATGCTCGCGAGCGACGCCTTCTCAAGTGGTAGTGACCTTCTTTGGTCAGCCGTGACCTTAAATATAATATGATGTGTCAGACATCCTGAAAAGAAGAAAAATCAAGTAAAAAAATCAAATTTTTAGAAGACATGGATGATTTCAGCCCTTTTTAATTCCTATGAAACGGGGCTAAAGTTCGATTTTTCAGGAGTAAAGTAGTGACTTCATACGAAAATGATAAAACATTGCACATCTGTGAGCACGCATTTTAAGTTAATCGACTCAACCACTGCGAAAACTGTGATACCGAAACTTTCGAAAAATTAAAAAAAATTTTGGATTATCTAAATTTTCTTATATCATAAAAATTTTTAAGATGTTCAAAATTTCTAAAATTTTCAAATTTCTGAAATTATACAAATTATAAAAACTTCTGAATTTTATAAAATGTTCAATTCTCTAAAATTTCTCAAGTTTTCTAAATTTTTTTTAAATTTTCTATAATTTGTAAAATGTTCTAAAATTTGTAAAATAATAAAAAGTTTTAAACTTATCAAAATTTCTAATATTTCTGAATTTTATGAAATTTTAATAATTTCTCAAATTAATTTTCAGAATTTTGAAATTTCTAAAGATATTTAAATTTCTAAAATTATTAAAATTTCTAAAATGATTCAAATTTTTTCAATTATCAAAATTTCTAAAATTTCTAACATGTTCAAAATTTATAACATTGCCAAAATTTATAAAACTATAGAATCGTCACAAATTTTCAAAATTTCTGAATTTTCTAAATATCGAAAATGCCTAAAATATCTACAATTTCAAAAATTATTAAAATTGGTAAAATGATCAAAACTTCTAGACTGTTAAAAATTAATAAATTATAAAAGCGTCTCAAATTTTCAGAATTTCCTGAATTTTCTAAAATTTCTAAAATATCTAAAATGTTTGAAATTTCGCAAATTTAAAAACAATTTTTAATTATCAAAATTTATAAAATTATCAAAATTTATAAAATATTCAAAATTTCTAATGGCTTCAATTTTTGTCTTAATTTTCAAATTTTCTAAATTTTTAAAAATTCTAAAATTTTCTTAATTTCTTAAATTTCTATAAAACTCTCCAATTTTTAAAAGTTTGAATGTTTTCAAAGAATTTTTTTATTAATATTTACCATAGATTTTACAAATTCTAAAACTTTCCGAAATTTACTAAATTCATACAAAAATAAGAATAACGATTCTGAAATTCCTTCATATAAGCAGAAATCATACCTCTGGTACAGGAGAGGAATGTAGAAAATACAATATAAAATTGGGTTCAATACACATTTTATATAAGTATATTGAAGTAAAAAGTTTTCAATACCCAAAATGTAATTTTTTATGAATTATTTAAGTTTGAAGGTGAAAAGGTGCACAATGTTTATTTTAACTCCATTATTTTCCATCTTCTTTATTTATAATGTGTCCCCTACGGGTTTACATGATCTCAGTTTCTTACAAAACCATCTAAATATTTCATATTATAATTTAAACATTTTTGAACATTTTTAGAAATTTTTCAACGTTTTAGAAATTTAAAAACAAATTAAAATTTTTTGAAAATGATAGATATGTTAGATATTTTGGCAATTTTATACATTTTTGTAATTTTATAAATTTTGATAATTTTATAAATTTGGAAAATTTTAGAAATTTTCGAAATTTTGATGATATAAACAATTTTGAACATTTTGGAAATTATCCTAATTTTAGAAATTTTAGACATTTGATACAATTCCGAAATATTAGAAATTTCGACAAGTTGAAAAAATTGAAAAATTTTGGAAATTTTGAAAATATACAGAAATTTAGATAATTTAAATAATAATTTCGATTATCGCAAAACGTGTACTCACAGATGTACGTTTTTTCAATTTTGACAAATCTTCTTGTCAGGATGTCTGATACATCATATTATATTGAAGGACACGGCTGACTAAAGAAGGTCACTACTACTTGAGAAGGCGTCGCTCGCGAGTATAGTGCTAATGACTTTTTTATTCGACAACTCACACAATTTCATCGTCCAAACTTCAAAAGTGAGCTTCCTCACTTCGCTGAAATGTGTTTTAATTTGCACATAAGAGAATTGAATGTTAGTTGAATTTTCATTTAAAAAAAAAAAAAAAAATTTATCAAAAATAAAACGAATTCTCAATCCAGAAGATTTTTTGTTTACTAAAAAAGACGAATTTTCGACAAAATACATTAATTCTTGACCAAATAGTTGAATTTTCAACCAAGAAGATTACTTCTCTACTAAAAAAGATCAATTATTATAACTAAAAATGGTGTAGTTCAATTTTCATTTAGGAGAATTATTTTTCAATAAAAGAAACGTATTTTCCGCAAAACTAATTTTTGACTAAAATTATGAATCATCCACACAAAAAAATGGTCTTTTAAGAAAATATTCCAATTTTCAACCAAGTAGTGGAATTTTCAACTTAAAAATATGAATTTTTAACGCAAAATGTAATAGTTGATATTTTAACAAAAAATAACTAAATTTAAAAAAACTGGATTTAACCAACAAAAACAAACTCTCGACAAGATACTTGAATCTTCAACTAAAAAGATTCATTTTCAAGCAAACATTTGAATTTTTTACCAAAAAATTTATTTTCCACAAAGATGAATTTTCAACATAATAGATATAAGAATTTTCAACATAATAGATATAAGAATTTTCAACTAAATACTTAAATTTTCTATCAAATTGTTGAATCTTCAAGCCAAAAATACAAATTTCATACAAAACACTTGAATTCTCAACAAAAAAGTTCATTTTCAACCGAAACGGATTAATTTTTATCGAGACAGGTGCGTTTTTAATCAAAAAGGTGAAATTTTTATAGGAAGAAATAAATTTTCGTCCAAAAAAAATTTTTTAGTCAAAAAAGACAAAAAAGTTTCAATCAAATTGTTGAATTTTCAAGCCGGAGAGACGAATTTTCAACAAGAAAGTTGAATTTTCCACAATAAAGGTAATTTTCAACCAAAACAGATTAATTTTTTTCCAGACAGTTGCATTTTTAACCAAGAAGGGTAAAAGTTCTACAGAAAGAGACAAATTTTTAGACAAACAAAAATTCTAGCCAACAAAGAAAAAAAATGTCAATCAAATTGATGAATTTTCAATAAAAAAAGGCCAAGTTTCAACAAAATAGTTGAATTTTTAACAAAAAAGTATACATTTTTGTCAAAATTGTTGAATTTTCAAAAAAGTAACTCATTTATGAACCAAATAATAACATTTTTAACAGAGTCTGAGACCTGTAATTATTGAATTCGAAAATTCAGAAAAATAATTTATTGTAATTAAATAATAAATTATTAATAATTATTAATAAAAATTACAAGAAATGATCTACTTCAGAAAGAACTAAAATTTCACAAAAATTGTAAAGATTTTAATTGATTCAAATTAATACAAAAGATTTCAGAGAGACTCCACAAATATTCGAAAGATTTCATTAAAAATTTATAAAGATTTCAAAAGAATACAAGAATTTCAAAGATTTCAGTGCACCAATTTTTTTTAGAATTTTCTCAAAATATTTCACAAAGATTTTAAATAATTCAATGATTTTAAACCAAGACATAATATTTTAGAAAGATTTTACAAATATTTCAAAGAATTCGTAAGGATTTAAAAATATTTCAAGAATTTTAAAGATGTCCAGAAAGGTGCAGTATAACAGATTTCAAACATTTCAAATATTTTCAACGATTTCAAATTTTTTTTAAAGATTTCAAATTATCCAATGTTTTTTAAAAAATACAAAAGATTTCAGAAAGATTTCACAAATATTTCAAAGAATTCGTAAGGATTAAAAAAAAAAGATTGAAAAAAGATTTCCCAAAGATTTCAAAGATTTCAAGGGTTTCAAAGATTTTACAACAATTTAAAAAAATTCCAAAAGATTTCTCAAAGGTTGCACAGAAATTTCAAGATTTCGTAAAGAGTTTAAATACTTCCAAATATTTCAATGAATACACAAAGATTTCACAAAGATTTAAAAGATATCAAGGATTTCAATTTATAATTCTGCTTTCTTTAGAAATTTTCGGCATGAAAAATGAAATGGCTCATTTTTTTATATGTATAACAAACGTTTCTTTCATTATTTGATGCAAAAAAAGGAGACCTGGAAAAACTTGATTTTTTGACCTGGAAACCCTGAAAAGACCTTGAATTTCGTTCCTAAGGATCGCTGGATACCCTGCTATTATTTTGTTAGAGTTTATTTAATTAATTAGATGAACATAAAAATAATAAAATATTAGATGTTTAATTTGTTCTAATTGCCTAAAACGCGTCAGGCAATTGGACACCAGGTAAAGATTTCAAAAAGGCATGTTCACCAGATTTTAAAGATTTCATAAAGATTTTGAAACTTTCAAAGGATTTTAAGGATTTAAAGGATTTGAAACGATTTCAAAATGTTTCAAAATATTATAGCAGATTGCAAAAGATTTCACAATTATTTTAAAGAATTCATAAGGATTTCAAAAGATTTCTAGAATTTTAAAAGATTTGAACAAGTGAATTAGATTACCAGCTTGCACCAGATTTGAGTGATTTCAAAACATTTCAAAATTTTTTGAAAAGATTTCAAAGGATTGCAAATATTTGAATGACTTGAAATTAATGCCAAATATTTCAGAAATATTTCACAAATACTTCAAAGATTTCATAAAACTTTAATGAAGATTTTTAAAAAATACAAAAGTTTCAGAGATTTAAAAAAAGCGTGTACACTAGATTTGAAAGATTTCACAAAGATTTCAAATATTATAATGACTTCAAATTAATACAAAAGATTTCAGAAATATTTCAAAGATTTCATAAAAATTTCAGGAAGATATCAAAAGAATACAAGAATTTCAGAGATTTCAAAACGTTTCAAAGATTTTAAGCGATTTAAAAAATTTTCAGAAGATTTCAAATGATTTCACAAAGATTTCAAATATTTGAGTAATTTTAAACAAATCTGAAAGATTTTAGAACAATTTTATAAATACTTCCAAAAATTCATAAGGATTTCCAAAGATTTCAAGAATTTCAAAGATTCCAAAAAGGGTAGTAGTAGTACTTCAAGAATTTCAAAGATTTTAAAAAGGGTACAGATTTCAAAAATATTTGAGAAAAATTTCACAAATATTTCAAAGATTTCATAAAAATTTCCGAAAGATATCAAAAGAATACAAGAATTTCAAAGATTTTAATCGATTTTAAAATTTGTCAGAAGATTTCAAATGATTTCACAATGATTTTAAATATTTTAGTGATTTTAAACGAATCCGAAAGGTTTTAGAAAAATTTTACAAATATTTCAAAGAATTCATTACGATTTCCAAAGATTTCAAGAATTTCAAAGATTCCAAAAAGGGTAGTAGTAGTATTTCAAGAATTTCGAAGATTTTAAAAAGGGTACAGATTTCAAAAATATTTCAGAAAAATTTCACAAATATTTCAAAGATTTCATAAAGCATTGCAAAGATCTTAAACGATTTCAAGAGATTTATAGAAAATTTAAGAAGATTAAAGAAAGATTTCTCAAATATTTCCCGAAGATTTTATTAAGATTTCAAAACATTCAAAAAAAAAAAATCTCAAAGTTTTTAAAGATTTCGAAGCTTTCAAATATTTCAAGGATTTCAATGATATCAAGAATTTCAAAAGTTTTACAAAAATTGAAAAAGATTCCAAAGGATTTCTCAAAAATTTCACAGAAATTTCAAGATTTCACAAATATTTAACATACTTCAAAGATGTCAACGAATTCGCAAAGATCTCGAAAGATTTCAAACATTTCACAAAGATTTCAAAGCATTACAAAGATTTTGAACTATTTCAAAGGATTGCAACAAATTTAAGAAGATTTCAAAAGATTTCGATGATTTCAAACGAACACAAAAGATTTCACAAACAAAGATTAAAGAAATATTTCATTAAGATTTCAAAAGATTCCAAAAAATTTCACAAAGTTTTTAAAGATTTCGAAGGTCTCAAATATTTCAAGGATTTCAAAGATTTCAAGGGTTTCCAAAATGTTACAAAAATTTTAAAAGATTCCAAAGGATTTCTCAAAGATTTAGCAGAGATTTCAAGATTTCACAAATGTTTTAAACATTTCAAAGATGTCAGCAAATTCATAAAGATTTCGAAAGATTTCAAGGATTTTAAGGATTTCAAAGTCCTTACAAAGATTTAAAAATATTCTCAGATTTATTCTCTGATGGTTCTGCTTTAATTAGAAGTTTTTGGTCAATGAATAACGAAATGGCTCATTTTTTTTACATGTATAACAAACGGTTATTCTATTATTTGATGTAAAAAAAGGAGAACTAGAAAAACTTGGTTTCTTGACCTGCAAAACCTGGAAAAGACATTGAATTTTGTTCCTAAGAATCGATGGACACCTTGTAATTATATAATTTCTTTTTAGCGAGCTGCTCAGCAGTGTCGGAAACCTCTGCTGAATGCTGGTGACGGAGTTGGAGAACATCCAACGCAGGCTCTTCTCGATATCTACACCATTCGAGAGGAAATCGGAACAGTCAATGGTTTGACAATCACAATGGTTGGGGACCTAAAACATGGAAGAACAGTCCATTCCCTCGCGAGGTTAGCCTCCTAATTTCTTTACTTATTTTTATTTTACTCAATTATTTTTATGATTTCATTGATAATCTATTTCTTTATTTTTCTAACTTTTTCCTCCATTTTTCCTCTAAACTTATTCATGAAGTAATTAACTTATTAATTTTCTATACGAGATGGGACTAATAGCAATTTTTTGTATTTAAGATAATGTTTTGGAAGGTGAAAATTCATTTTCAAAATTCTTAGATTTTTCCTTTACCAATTTTTTATTTTCCCTAATCATTAACATTCAAATACCAGCATATTATTATAGTAATATTTTCAACTCAATGTCTTTAATAAACGGAATAAAACAATATTTCAGATACAGATTCATTTATTTATTTTAAGCAAAAAATCACTTTTCTACCATATAACATGATTTTTCAACAAAATACTTGCATTTTGAACAAAATATTTAAATCTTCAACAAAATACTGAAATTTTCAACAAAATAATTGACTTATCCACGAAATCATTGTATTTTCAACCTAAAAACATAAATTTTACCTTCAAGCCAAAAGTCGAGTTTTCTATGTAAAAATTGAATTTTTAATCAGAAAATATGAATTTCTAGCAAAAAAATTAATTTTCAACGAAAGTAGGTCAGTTTTCAACCAAAGTGATCAAACTTTTTTCAACAAATAAAAATTCAACAAAGTAATTCAGCTTGTACCCACGTAGTTGAATTTACAGTTAAAAATATAAATTTTCAACAAAATAGTTCAACTTTTAACAAAAGAGATGAATTTTTAACTAAAAATAATGAATCTTCAACGAAAAAGTGATTTCTCAACAAAGTCCTTTAACCAAAATTTTAAAATAGAATAGTTGAATCCTCAAGTAAACAAGAATAATTTTCAAACAAACCGTTGCATTTTTATCAACGACAGATGAAATTTCTACTAAAGCAGATGAATTTTTAAATAAAAAAGGAAATTTTGAAGAGATTAAATTTTCATCCAAAAAAGATTCTAAATTGTCTTTTCAACATTTAAATATGAGTTTTAAATAAGAAGTAAATTTTCTCTGAAGATACTTGAATTTTCAACAAAACGATAGAATTTTCAACCAAAAAGATTGACTTTTTAACAAAATTATTGAATCTTCAACCAAATAGTTGCATTTTTATCCAAGAAGAGTGAAATTTCTACTATAACAGATGAATTTTTAAGTCAAATTAAAAAAAAGTTTGAATTCTCATCCAAAAAAAGATTTTAGTTTTACTATTCAACATTGAAATATGAATTTTAAACAAGAAGTCAATTTTCTACCATGATACTTGATTTTTCAACCCAAAAAGACGAATTTTCAACAAAACAGTTGAATTTTTAACCAAAAAGGATGAGTTTTTAACTTCAACTTTAAATTATCACGAAAGATTAAATTTCTACTAAAACAGATGCATTTTTAAATTAAGTAAACCAATTTTCAAATAAAAAGTTGAATTTTCATCCAAGATAGATTTCAGTTGATTTGTCAATACTAAAATATGAATATTGAACAAGTAAATTTTCTATGAAATAGTTGAATTTTCAACCAAAAAGAATGACTTTTTAACAAAACTGTTAAATTTCCACACCAATAATAAATTTTATACCTAAAAAGATATTCTTCAGGAGAAAGAATTTGTAAAAAAAAGTAATATAACTATAAATATGAATACAAGGAAATTTTTTTAGAGTCAAGGAATTTTTTCTTACGGTATTAAACTATTTTGTTGAAAATTCGTTCTCTTTAGTAAAAATTCAATCTTCTTAGTTGAAAATTAATCTTTTGGTTACAAATTTCAACAGTTGATTTCACATTTTTCTCTCACATGACTGAGCAAATTTTCTTATTTGAAAATTCAACTCATTTTGAAAATTCGTCTTTTTTTGGTTGAATTAAACTATTTTTGATTAAATATTAAAATCTCTTTTGATTGAAATATCAAGTACTACTTTTTTTGTTTCAGAATTCATCTTTTTTGGAATAAAAATGTAATTCCTTTGTTGAAAGATCATTACTTTAGTTAGAAATTCATCACTTTGTTTGACAAAGTAACTTTTTATCGACAATTTTTTTTTTTTTTTGAAAATAATTTTTTTTCTCACTGAAAATGTAACTATTCCAATTGAATATTCTATCTCTTTGGTTGAACATTTATTTTATTTTATTGAAAATTTGACTATTCAATTTTTGGTTTGACAATTTAGCTTTTTTAGTTGAAAATTCATTTTTCCTTGAAAATTCAACTATTGCAGTTAAGATTAATTATTTTTATTGAAAATTAACCATTTTCTTTGAAATTAAACTATTCCAGTTCAGGATTCATAATTTTAGTTGCACATTCAACAGCGTGATTGAAAATTAAATTTTTTTAAACTAAAAATTTCACTATTCTATTTTTGGTTAACAACTGATCTTTTTTAGTTCGAAATTCAACTATTTAGTTCAAATTTGGTATTTTTTAGTTGAAAATTGAACTATTTGCTTAACTTTGTTTTGTTGAAATTTTGTTGACAAATAATTTTTTTTTAAATTAGTCTCCTTGTTTGAAAATTCGCCTTGTTAGTCGAAAATAAAACTTCTCTGATTGAAAAGTAAACTCTTTGAGGAAACATTCTTTTTTTTTAAATTCATCGTTTTTGTTTAAAATCCAACTATTCCAGTTGAGGATTCATTATTTTAGTTGAAAAATCGTCAGCTTGGCTTGACATTAATTTTTTTAACTGGAAATTTAAGCATTCTATTTTTGGTTGAAAATGTAACTATCTACTTGAAAATTGGACTTGTTTTAGTTGTAAATTCAACTATTTTGTTCAAAATTTTTGATGATTTCGAAATAAAATTTTGAAGCTTTTCAAGGATCTTTAAAGGTTTTAAACAAATAAAACAATTCTTATTTTTCTGGGATTTTCCTGGGAAAATTTTAAATGATTTTTTATTTTGAAAAATTAATTTTCAGTGAATATTTAAAAAGATTTTAAAAAAATTTGAATAATAAATGTCAATTGAAAAATCATTAATTTGGAAAATAGTCGAGTAAGTTTGAAGTATATTTAGAAGTTTTGAAAAGATTCCAAAATAATTTGAAACGTAAAAAGGTTTAAAAAAATTTTAAGCGCAATGTAATGTAATTAAAATTAATTTAAAAAGAATATTTAAGAAGATTTACAAAATTTTCGAAAAAGAATCTGGATGATTTTAAGGTAATTTTTTACTTTTGCAGGATTTTCAAAACATTTTAGGAAAAATTCTAGTTCCAAGATAATAAAATTATTATTAAATTACTGGAAAATTTTTTTATGATTTTTTCAAAACAAATTTGTAAGAGAATATTTAAAAAGTTTTCAAAACTAATTTTAATGTATAAATTAATGTTTCTAGCTACAAATTGCTTAAAATTATATAATTTTAAAAATTTATAAATTTTTTTATTCATTCTTCAAGTCGTTGAAATTGATAACATGGATTTCTATTTTTAAAATATTTTAAATATGCAATGTATAAAAGTTAGAATTTAAAATTCTGCAGTTTTATACGAAAACTATTGAGCGTTTGAATTGACAATTTTTTAAGCTTTAATTATAAACGTTTAAAATTTAAAAGTATTCCACTTTGAGTGTCTTAATTTTCGGTTCAGTTTTTATAACTACAAATGAAAAAATGTTTACCTTCAAGAGGTCGAATCTTTTAATTTCAATGGCCGTGTTCAATTCTTTCTCAATTGTTCAATTTTTATTTGCAGTCAAAAAGTTGTTTATTTTCGAACTAGCTGAAAATTGATCTTCTTTAGTTGAAAATTGATGTTTTTTAGTTGTAAATTTAACTATTTAGTTGAAATTTTGACCTTTTTAGTTGTAAATAAGTATTTAGTTGAAATTTCGACCTTTTTAGTTGTAAATTTAACTATTTCGTTGAAAATGCATGTATTTTGTTGAAACCCCTTTTTTTTTAAAACTTAACCTTTTTTAAATTCAATCATTTTTGTTGAAAATTCAACTATTTCAGTAGAAATCACTATTTGGCGGAAAATTCATATTTTTTAGTTGAAAATTTAACTATTTAGTTGTAAATTTGACTATTTTTATTTGTAAATTCAACTATTTCGTTGAAAATTCATGAATTTTGTTAAAAAATCGTATTTTTGGTGGAAGATTAATCTTCTTGTGTGAAAATTCAAGTATTTGAGTTAAATATTCATTATTTTAGTCAAAAATTCAATTTTTTGGTTAAAAGTTAAACTATTTTGTTAAAAATTCAATTATTCCAGTTGAAGATTCATTATTTCAGTTGAAAATTCATCAGTTTGGTTCAAAATTTTTTTTTT